>JASAMZ010007846.1:0-37786 GCA_030248115.1 Linhomoeus sp. GSCO2_2 | reverse complement strand
ACTACCTTATTGTCCCTTCAGATCGGGCGCACTTATTACGCCGTACTAAGGCAGTAATAACTTTGCACGACGACGAGCCTCCGCGAGAGGCACATCTTCTCTGTGCCCCATTTGCTTTGCGCGCAAACAATGTGACACACGGCAGTTTCTGTCTGAGTTGTTTGAGCCTTCGAATGTGTTATTGCGAGTTTACGAACCAGAAAACAGATTGTCAATTGTAAACACGAACGGTGAGGAATGACCAACCAACGCGAGATCAGATCACTATAGGCTACCGGTACTTGTCTGGTATGTCCTAAACAATACCTAAGCGCATGTACGTAGATCGGTTCCTGGTGAGACAGCTTGCATCTATATCAGTGCAGTTCTGGATTGAGGACGTCGCAGTGCATGAGCTTGTGATGTATGGTGCCGACGAGCAGCTGCTTCTCGAAGAGGACGGCCGAGGAGCTGCCGCTCAGCTGGCCGCCGTCGTCCGCGTACGGCTCCGTCACGATCCAGCTCTTGTGGTCCTCTTGGACGCGCACGTGCAGCACCTGCAAAGGACGCGCTCCAATCCTCTGGCCACGACGCATAGAGGAAGCTTGGCGCACTCAGCAGCCCAGTCACCTGAGAGGGAGTGGGCGACTTGTCGGGATCGCCGACCATCAGATGGCGGGCGACCTTGTGCATCACGGGATGAGCGCCGGTCCAGAGGTCGCCGCTGGCCGGGTCCACGAACAGGTTGTCGGGAGAGGTCAGCAGCGACAGCTCCTGCCACAAGAATGGGAATCATTGGACGTCGGTGCTGATGGAGGAGTAGAGCGACGGAGGAGCGCCCACCAACCCACCGACACTTTCTCAATGGAGAAGTCGCGCTTGAGGCTGTAGTCGCGGATGAACTCGCCGACGGGAAAAGCCACGTAGAGGTGGCTGAAAGGAGCGCAGAGCGAGCCTGCCTGATGGAAGCGAGCAATAGTACCGTATCGCACGCAGTTCGCAGTCCCTCTGCGTACGACTGATACATCTCTACATCTACCTAAACGTATGCGTACACACGTTTTGTCCTTGTCGACGGCGATGCCGTTGGGCCCCAGTTGCCAGGACTCGACGACGGAGGCGTTCTTGCCGTCGTAGAAAACGATGCTTCCCAGGGGCAGCTGGAGCAGCGTCTCGAAGACGCCAGTGAGCACGGGGTGCCAGAAATAGCGGAAGTTGGTCAGGAAGAACTTGTCCGCACCCACTGCCACCAAATCGTTGGCCCTGAAGCCCAACAACAATCGGAAGCGCGCATGTATTACAAGTTCAGTTACTGTACAAGTCCCATACCCATAGAAGTGGTCGTCGTCGATGGTCTTGGTGTGGAGCAGCGTGTTGGTGCCCTTCTTATAAGTGAAACACTCGACAGTGTAGCGACCGGGCCTGTGGTTCACCACGTACAGGGTCACCCTGCCTGAACGGATACTACACTCACTAACTACACAAGGCCACGACTGCGCTTCGAAGTAAGGTACGGTAGCGCTCTGAGCATGCTGTGTGAGCCTGTGGGCGCGCACCCTTGCTGACGTAGCTGGTGAGTCCGATCGGGGCGAAGGTCTTGGGGTCGAAGGTCGACCCTTCTCCCAGCTCGATCTTCATGGCGTCCGCCTTGAACAGCTTCTTGTTCGCTTCCGATTGGAAGTCGTAGCGGAAGATGCGCCCGCGCCTTGACGAGCGCATCTGGTCGCTGGTCACGGCGCCCTGAGAGACGGTACCCTAACAACTTCTACAGCTGCGCAGCTAGTATGAGATGCAGGCAGGCGACCTAATTACAGCTCGATTATATTTGAGCAACCCACAGAAGTGATAAAGGCGACGCCTTGCTCAAAGATGAGCTCGATGTCCTCGGCGCCGCCATCTGAAGTCGGATGGTTTACAGCAGGCAGATAGACCGCAGCTACCAGGGAAGGGACGCAACGCACCAACGCCGGCGACGTGTCGACACAATCCGGGCACATGGTTGTAGACCTGCTTGTTCCAGTCCAGCTGCAGCCTTCAAACAGGTAGAGACTTTCAATAGCTCCATTGGCCCGTCTGATACCGTATCCAACTTACAGTATCCGTATGAACTGACTGCACAGCCAGGCCAGAAGCACCCAGATGATCAGTTTCACAATCATCGTAGTGCGCAGTTGTGGCGTGTAGAATGCGCCTCAGCTAGCCGAAACCAAGTGTTTGCCCGTTGCTAAGACAGTACCACTAACCCGGCAATTGGTGTGCGAAACGCGCGCCCTTCCAACGACTACACAGTCAGCCGCTGTTACGGTTGGCGAATTTTCCGACACGTCGGCCCTGTGTGGAAATGGCAACGACTGACGTCTGCGAATGATTTACTTCGTCAGAGACTAACTACCACATGCGCGGGACGCACAATTTGACAGTGGTCTTCTACGGATGCGCATCTATGCATCGGACGGTAGTACAAACGTACGTATGTACGTACAGACATACAACTAGCAACAATGGCAACAACAAAGCAGAGGGAGGGTGGCAATAGCTGCTGTATGTATGCACACGTCTGCATGGCCAGGCGACCACAAACGACAGAACAAGCCTTATGTCTCCGTCGTCGCGCGAGGATGTGAAATATAACAGAGGTTCGTTCACAAACGTACTACGGTTGAGACGGCGCTAGCACCGCTGGGCGTAGAACGAAATGCAGATATGACGAGGGCGAAACGCATCGTGGTACATTCACTATAGCTCCAGTGGAATTTAGTCACTCGGGAACCTAATAGGCAGCTGCTGCTTGCACGTGTGGGAAACACCGCGCGTGTTGTTACCAGGGAGGGGACGGACGCAGCCCACAAAGTCAATGTGGTGAATGGCATCCAACGTACGTACACACCTTGTGACAAAGCACACAAACGACGGAACAATGAAGATCGCTCAATTGTAGCGCGCTGCCCATAATTCGCCTCTTCTGCCTACACGGTGATGGAAGCTCTCGGAAAGACCTCGTATCCAGTCAACACTCGCTATCAAGCATCACTAAAGACAGGCAGAGATAGGCACACTATAACCGATCTCATACAACTCGACGACGACGATGGGCGCAGGCTACCGCATCTAATAGCTAGAGGTGGGGGCGCTCAGTCGACGCTGGTGTCGTTGGGACTGTCTTTGGGCAGGGGAATGACCGGGGGTGAGAGGCAGCAGTCTGCTTGTGAGAGGGCAAGGCTGGCCACCGCCTGCAGACCGATGGGATCGGCCGAGAGGCGCCTTCGCACGGCCTCCAGGAGGGAGGAGGAAGCCGCCAGCTTCGCCTGATGGACGGAGCGCCGAGACGAACTCCCGCCGCCGGCTGAAACGCTGTCTATTCTTCGTCGTCGTGGAATCGACATAATGTGTGTCGTGCAAACGGTGGATACCTGCGTCGACGACGTTTGGCTTCAGTGTTTGTTGGAGCAGTGGCAGCTCGTCGCGACGCAGGACGCCCGCCCGAGAAGGCGACCACTGGATCGGAGGAGTGGAAGCGGCGCCTGCCGAGGACGACTCGGGCGCAGCAGCGTCAGCACCAGAAAGTGTAGCAGTGTTCGCTGAGCAAGGGGACGCGAGGTCTGTCGCCTTCGTTTGATTATGGTACTCGGCCAGACGGCGCAGCGGCGTCGACAGCGTCGCCTCTTGCGCTGAATGGAAGTATTGCGCGTCCCCGGCGGGTAGCTCCCAATAGCAGTCCAAGGTGTACCGCGCACCAGAGCAGCCGGGAATGTCGGCCTGAGATTCGGCGTTGCGCGCCACCGCCTGTTTGAAGTCGGAAACGGAGGAGGAAGTAGCACCCGCGTTCGGCGTCGACGTGCGCTGCCGACAACTCTGAGACCTCTGCAGGAACCTTTGATAGCGTCGCTCCACCTGGAAACAGAGGGGGCGCTCAAGTCACCAAGCGAACCACCAAAAGAGGTTAGCTTCTTCAGAATCCAGGGCAGTCGATATTTGCTCATACCTATGTACATTGACCCGCCATTCTCAGTTTCAGGCAAGTCAACAGGCGTCATCAATATACCTCCTTGACGGCGTTGAGGCGTTTGAGAGCCCAGGCGAGATCCTTGGTGCCCGGCTTCCCTGGCGCGCCCAGGGGCGGTCCCTCGTGGTTGCCTACGGAGTCGGACGACGAGCTCTTGCTCAAACGACCGCCTTCCTCCCGACTCGGCTGTAGTTGCTGTTGCTGTGGCTCTATGGGCGATGGCGGAAGCAGGCGACACTCGGCGCCGGAAGAGCTCTTCTCTCCTTCGTCTCGAGCGGAGCCGCTTGCGACTGCGCCTCCCGTGACTTCCTCCTCTTTCCCGTGACCAAGCCAGCGGCCGGACAGAGTCCACTGGTGGTGCGTCTCTGTCGCCAGGCTGCGATCGCTCGACAGAGGCGGAGTCAGGGTGCCAACGGGAACTTCAGCGGCGCTGCTGATGTTCAGATTGCGAAGCTTGACGGTGGACAAGGGGGCACGAGGCGGCCGCTGCTGCAGCTGCGCCACAGGCACGGGAAGGCGGGCGGAAGGCGCCCCACTGCTGTCCGACTGCTCCAACTCGCTAGCCAACGACTCGTAGACGGCCGAGTCCGGACTGTAGGACCTGCCAAGTGAGCAAGAAGCGTGCACTAGCTGCATGAGGCGAATATCGACTACACTGCACAGACTGGCGCCAGACATCTCCGCAATCATCAAGGAAGGCATTCAACCTAAAGGGCTGTCGGCGGAACTGTTTCAGTTCCTGCTGCGCCTCGTGAAGCATGGCGACCACTTCTGCGTAGCGCTCCTGCAGGTCCATGATCTCCTGCGTCAGCTCACTCTGGAGCTCCTGCGCAGCGCGCAGTTGACCCCCAAGCTCGTCGTTCTCGATGGACAGCTGCACAACAAAGATGTAAGGTAGGGTAGAGGACACTACCAAGAGCTCTATCATCGCACAACGTTCAGCCGACATTCGCGCCAAAACCGCCTTCAGATGCGTATAACTAGAACCGGCGCACGCGGCAATACGACAGTCTGCTTCTCTCTCCCACTCACAGTCTTCTCGCTCGTCTGTCTTGTCAACATCTCCTTCTGGAGGCGCTCGATCAGCTGCTGCTGGCCGTCCGTCTCCTCGCGCTTGTCCAGCAGCTCGCCGTGCAGCAGCTCCACCTGGAAGGACGCATGGACAGCGTTCACAGAATTGACTAACGGGCAACGAACGGCTCAACAGCTACAGACAGTCGAAAACAAACGACCAACCCGTTCGTTGGCGACAGCCAGTTGCTTCATGCAGTCCGTCACAATTCGCTGCTCCTTGTCCTGCAGTTCGTGGGTCACCCGCCGCAGGTTGGCCGCCTAAATTAAAAGTCGACGGTTGACGAATGGTTGAGCTTGTTTGTACCTACTTCCGCAGCACGAACTTGAATTGGGAGGTTGCGAGGTAACACTCAGTCGTTCGTACCGGACTTGTTCACACTCGTACGAGTGCTTTGTTCATTCGTCGCGCGCTTTCACAGCTGTAATCATCCAAACATCGCTGGAACATGGGCAAATCGAAATTCTAATAACAAGAAAGCGAATTAGCCATTGAAGTAGAAAAACAGAGAAAAAAGATTCACGTCAGAATGGCCGACAACCAGCCTCGAGACAAGCGAAGACGGCGCGAGGAAGAAGCCCAGAGAAGAGCGCGTCGGCGGCAGGCGGCGGCAGCGAGCGACTGGGTTCGCGTCGATCCGGTCAAAGGCGCGCAGCGACCGCCCGACAAGAAAGCGAGGGACCTCAACAGGCGACGAGAGATGGTTCGCACTCCAAGTCACGGACGACGAGCGAGGCTGCTGAAGAAGGACGGCAGAAGAGAGCGCCACAAGCAGCCGCCTTCGAGAGAAGCGCAGAAGCGCCGTCGCGATCACCACCACCACCAGCAGCAGCAGCAGCAAAGACAGCCGCCGTCGCCCGAAGAGGCCAGCAGCGAGCTCGACGTGGGCGCCGACTGCAACGACGAATGCCAAAGCGAGAGGCGAGTCGGCGTCGGCGGCCATGGGAGACCGGCGCCCGAGTCGCTTGACGACGAGCGCCTGATCATCGACCATTTCCTGGGTGTGCTGAGCAAAGAAGAGGTGGTCCGTCGCGTCCGCTCCTGTCCCGGCAGCTACGCCCTCTTCTACACGGCGCCGCCTCCGATGCCGAAGGGCAACAGCCGACTGCTTCTGCCGAGCCACCTGCGATTGATGATGGCCGAGCGACTGGCCGACGGTTCGGTCGAGCTCTCCTCCATCAGAGGCTACCGCCAGGGACGCATGATGACCGTCTACTACGTCCACCGACACGGCCAGCGCCAAGACGACGGCGGAGGAGGAGGAAGGCGCCACCGCGGCCGACACCGACGCGAGTGCTTCCTCACCATATTCAAGCTGCTGCGCCACTTCGACAATCGTCGACGACGAACCGGCCAGCAGCCGATCAACGAAGAATAGAACTGGACAGTGATGCATGTGACCAGACCGATCGAACCAAGACAACAACCGCGACTCATTCGTGCCTCCGCTCGATCTTCGTGCCTACACATTCATCAGCTGTTATGAGCACAATGAAGCACGCCCCGAGCCACGTTGATTGAGACAATGATGCACGTCAGTCACGACAGCGCAAACGTCCGCCACTTCAATACATACCAAAACTCGATCCATTGGCTACGAATACGGTTGCCGCCACAGTCATGTTCCCATCATTCATACGCACGCATACATACCTCCAGTCGGAGTGCGCCATTCTCCTCTTCGAGTTCCGTCAACTTCGACTGAATGGCCGAGGTGCTGCGGACGGAACGGGCCGACATGCGTGACTGCCTGCCGCCCTTGGGATCGGCCACCGCCGAGAAGGGCAGCTCCTCTGCGGGCGAGAAGTTCACCGAGCATGGCGACGGCGCGCCGCTGGAATCGGCGGCTGCGTCGTCGGTCACGAGGTGGAGAAGATCGGCCTTTCGCTGAAGCAATTAGATCCTGGAAGCGCACCGAAGCGACCGGCACAGACTGGCGGCCGAACGAGAAGCGGAGCCCACCTGGAGCGCGGTTTTCAGCTGGTCGACCTTGTTGTCCGAGGTGCTGAGTTGCTGCTCCAGGAACTCGTTGCGCAACTGCAGTTCGCGGTTCTCGGCCAGCAGACTCTGGCCGATCCTGGCCGCCAACTCCAGGTCCTTCTCCTTCTGAATGGACAAGGAACTCGGTCGCGCCTGTGGCTGTGGCTGCTGCTGCTCGCCCATTGCTCTTTGAACAAACAAGTTCACAAGTTCTTCTACACAATCGTACAATCCGCTACGCATGAAAGGCAGGCTAGTCAAACCAAGGAATTGACTGACACGGCTGAGAGGGGCCGGAAGACAAAGGAACTCGTCATCCATTCGATCAGTTTTGGAGCGAACACTAATGACAGCTTCTGCGCACCGTTGGGAAGAGGCAACCTTGATCAATAGCGATGCAGAAAGAGTGCGCTTTGGAACGTCGTGGGGGGGGGGGGGGGGCGAGACGAGGAAGATCGATAAAAGAAAGGGGTGCGGTGCCAGAAAAGCTCTCTCAGTCATGACTGCCAAGCCGGCGAGCGACAGGCAAAAATTGACAAGGCTATGGCAACCCACACACACAACTCAACAAGAGCAATCAGAGAAAGTAACGAAGCGAGAACCAACCTCATCGGTCTTTTCCTCCCGGCGAACTTGCGACATCTGTTGCTGTAGGCGCTCCGTGCACAAAGCTGAAATGAAGGGGGCAGTTGATGGCGACGTCCAGACTCGGCTTTGCGCCAGCGTAGTACGGTCACACTCGCATCGCAAGGCGGAGCGATAAACGAACACAATGCAGGCGCCGTCAGTCATTCACCTACCTACACACAAGGTGCCAACAACACAACAGCTCGCCCTACAAGGAGGGATGACACAGACAACAAGGTATACGCCGCCGATTCGCTGCGACGGGGGCCATTTATGGAGTAGACAGCGTTCGTACGTACAGTAGAGTAGACAGTGAAGCGCTTGCTCACACCGCACCGCACTGCTGTGTGCCAGCTTTGCTATGTCTTTTGAAGCGATTCACTAGGCCGAACGTCGAGATTCTCACGAGGCGGATAGATTAGCTGGCACCTCCAAAGCACCCTACCCTTGCCTGCTGAGGAATTCGACGCCGACGAAGAAAGGCAGAGTGGTGCAACGCAACTTTCGTCAGTTGTCAGACTGGAGGGGTGTGTAGATAGGCGAGGGAACACACACGACCGAACGCCCGCCTAGCGCTCCTGCAGCTCGAGCAGGAACGCAGTTCACTGGGTAGTCGCACTACCCTACATCCACTAAAGGCCTCAGCAACAAAATACGCGGCAGAAATGCTCAACTCGAAGCGCCGACTAGCTGGCGCAAACAGTCGAGTCGAGCGCCACTGCGGGATGGTTGGGTCCTTGGGACTCCTTTCGACTGCCCGCGATCTTTCAGTAGCAGGACCAGCTAGCTCGCCATCAAATCCAATTGACAGCCATCGCAGCTTCGGCGTTATCGGCGCCGCTAGACGATCACAAGATGGGTCTGCTTCAAAACTGGGTCAGCCAGTCAACAAGGTTCAACGTGAGAGTCAACAACGCTCCCAAAGACGCTACGCTCGACTACGGATAGGACAGCAGCTGGTGCCGCCTGGTCTTCCAGGCTATGATGGTAATAACAAGTCGACGCTGGACGGAGACGACGCCTGCTGGCACAACCTAGACAAAAAGTTGGCTGCACACCTTGTCAACTTGTTCTTCTTCCTTCAGCAGCGGGAACTACAGCTGATAAAACTACATAGGTAGACTATGCAGCGTGCAGAGAGAAAGGAAGTCATGCCAACCAGACACAATGGAAGAGCGGTTGAAGCTCACCTATAAGATGAGCCATCCTTGAAGGCGCCACGGCGGACGGCTCGCTTCGAAACAGCACTTCGCCGCCTGGTCGACGGCAGGGTTGAAGGTCATCCTCGTCTTCGTCGCTCATCGCAGTGGGCAGCCAGAGATCCCATCAAGCCATGATTGTGCCAGAAGCCGTAACCATCCAAGATCCAATACCAACAGCCCCTCTTCTCCAACCAGTAAGGGCGTCCAGAGGACGGTCCACCCACCGTCCAGTCAGATTCAAGAAAGATCCAACTCTATTCGAGTGCGGGGCACCCAGCTCACATGACGAGGCGAGGAAGTGGAGGCGCCGGCCTCTCCCGCTCAGCAATCAAAACATTCGTGTCTCCTTCAAAGAAGCGTGGAGATCTCTGCGTCGTAAAAAGGATTGTCGGTGCGCTGCTACCTTTGAGCACAGTAATCCTAAACGAATTCTCTTTTGTCGCCGCGGCGCATTGTCTCGCCTGCGTCGAGAGGACACGAAGCGCGTGCGGAAACGTCTGCGCCGCGGCCGGCGCTGCGATTCGCTGCTGTTTGTGAACGCAATCGAGCCGAATACCGACCAGCCAACCTCCTATGTACCTACCCTTAGAAGGCTGAGGGGAGCGACGCGACTGACAGCCAGACAGATGGTAACGGCGGGGGAGCGAGGACGACGACGAGCGGTGTGTACAAGCGCAGCTGACGCCAGTTACTAGGCACGTAGGCAGCGGAGGTGAGGTGCAGCAATAGGCAGAATGGAGTATGAACTCAGCGTAAAAGGTTCGAAGCGAAGAAGTCGGCTTCACTGCCCACACGCTGAAGGTGAAAGCCACTCGAGCTGAACAACAATCTCCACAGCGGCGCGCGCCAGGCAACCGGTCTAGTTATTCTCTAGATACAAGGTACCAATCTCAGAAGGGCAAGGCTAGTTAGCTCCAGCTGCAGCAACGCGAGGATATGTCATGTCGCACCACGGAAACCAACAGTATGGACTAATTATGGGGGCATGCGCAACTTCAGACGGCAACTTAGCGTCACAGGCAATGTTGAACGCAAAACCACCCACTACATATCATCTTCTTGCGGAATTCTGGGGTGTAGACGCAGGGTCCGCTGAGCGGATTCGCAAGCAGTCACCCCCAAGAGAAATACTCATCCAAAAGGTCGTCGTCGTTTCAAACCATGTCATGCGCAAAATCGGAACGGAAATCGGCGTTTACGCGACCACGGTTGTGCAGCTTCGCACGGCGGATCTTTACGCACGCCTGGAGGGAGGGATGGAACACGACGGGGACGCGACTGCCACACAACGCAAAGAGCCAATGTCGCTGGTGTGCACCAGCAAATTTGAGGATCAACCGCGGAAATCCGCGGTCCTTTCTCTCCTACTCATCCGCTTGCTCATGTATCCTTCAGTCAAACATTGCAAACGAACACACGTATAATCGCCGCACAGAAAGAAACCAAACTTGCGAGCGTCGCCTTTCAAGCGAAAGAAACTCACACACAACGATGTTCTCGGCTCGCTGCGAAGTCCGGTGAGTGGCTTGCTTACAGCACTAGCACGCACGAAGTGGCGCTGAACGGAACAGCGACGGCCGACATAGAGAGACCACGCATTCGTCAAACAGCTGCGAAGTGACTCGCGCGCCCTGACTTTGACAAACAGTGCACTGGACGGGGCTAATCATGCAAAGTGGAAGGGAAGGGATAGGGAAATGACGATACATGGAACGCACTAGGTACTAACCGCTCTCGCTTGTGGCCGAGTCCAATACCCAGGCCGATATCGGCTTCTTTCCGTATGTTCATAGTCGGGGTCGCTTACAATTCAAATTTTTGGGACTTTCTTCAAGGGATCAACACAGACAAACACCGGCCATTTCCTTCGGCACTACTGTTCGCCGCCGATGTTCGACACCAACGGCTCTCTCTAATTACTAAACCCAAACATCATAATGAGAAGACTGTTCTGCCTTGGCTTGAATGGCAGTTACCATTGGAGATTGGAGCAAAGATACAAGTTTAGAACGACTATGTTTTGCCTGCCCACAGTTTGTGCCAGTCAAAGTTTTGAAATAGACGGTTACGGTAGTCGCGTAAATTTTCATTATAACCGTTCCATTGACCGAATTTGCGTTTTGCTCGCCGTTTAGTGCTGACGACGTTCCCAAATCCCGACTCGCGAACCCAACTCGTGAAGTGAGGCGAAGGAACGAGAAACGGGCATGTTTCGTCAGAAGAACTGAATTGTTTCGATTAACGCGATCATCATCGTTACGGCCGTCGAAGTTTTGTCGACATGCGAGACAAGGTCGGGTTTCTTCGGTAGAATTGTTGTACTCGTCGTGCTTTGTTTCGTTGTGAGCAGCTCGAGAGTAGACTGTTTCAGTGGCGCAAGAAGCGGATGCGACGGCTGAAGAGAAAGAGGCGACTGGCCAAGAAGTAGGAGCCGCCATTTTGAAGCCGACGGGCGACGATTCACTTTGTCGCAAGATTGCCTCTTGAATTTTCGCTCCAGCTCAAGTTCAGAATTCGCTCTGGTATCTAAGTAAGGTCCGCTCCGCTGCACCTCTACTTGTTGTGCTATGTGTACTAGCTAGTTGCTGTGCTTGCGTTGCAAAGTAACGCAAGTCTCTGATGGTAGTAGGTAAGTGCACTTTGATTGGTTTACTTGTCTGAAGTTCACTGTTGTTGTTTCGTTGAGGTGAAGATGTCTGAGGTCGCCTTGACTCTCTGTTGCAAAGATGGGGTTGGTTGCGCGAGTTCGAGTTGGTTGTTTTGCGTTGTAGCGTCCACTGTCAGTTGAGTGAGTACTCCATTGTATTGGCGAGAATAAAGCTTCCGAAAGTTCGAGGAGGATGACTACGAGGTATGTATACTCCTGGCGGTGTGCGCCGTTGACACTACTACGGTTCAGAAGTGTGTGATTTGCATTCGTTAGTTCCTATGCTGTTCTAACTCGTAGAAGCACTTGGCAGTCGCCGTTTCGTTTCTGTTCTGCAAGCGCTGCGCAGGATACTCGAAGAGACAATGGCCGAAGGAATTCTGAAGGGAGTGGAGAAGTTCTTCACCAGTCTGGACCAGAAGATGTAAGGGTTTTGTTGGCGCAAATGCTGTCTGTTGTGTCGCAATTGGCGAGCGAGAATTCTAGGGAGAAGAGCGTCAAGAACCACCTGAAGTCGGTCTACGCCACTCTGGCCATCGGCTTGCTGGGCGCTGCCGCCGGCGCCTACATACACGTCTTCACGGACATCCTCAAGGTATGTACGAGGCTGCGCAGTTCTAACTTCCTAAGATGACGGCGCCTTGCTTCTTGTCACGAACGAGTACCGTAGTCTCCCGTAGGGCAACATCCTGGTGAGTCTGGGCGCGCTGATTCCTCTGGGCTTGCTCTACGCCACGGCCGACAACGGCCAGAATCAAAAGCTGCGACTCGGCTACTTCTTGGCCTTCACTACCATGTCAGGTGGGTGGACGGCAGTGTGTACCTGGGTTACCGTAGGTGCTGCCACGCGCGTCGCCACCAAAGAAGCGAGCGCAAGAGCCGGCCCGGGGGGGGGGGGGGTGGAATGGATCGTCATAGGGGCGCAGCACTTCCCTTCCATGGTGCAGGTCTGGCGACGGGTCCGTTGCTGGACATGGCCATATCGCTGAATCCGGGCATTGTGGTCACCGCCTTCATGGGCACCTGTCTGATCTTCGGCTGCTTCTCCCTGGCCGCCCTCTACGCGCCCGATCGCAAGTTCCTCTACCTGGGAGGTGGGTGCCTGCGCTTCCTTCTGGCGCAATTGCTCTTCTGCATCGGCCACTGTCGACGTCTGCTGCAGGCGTGCTGATGTCGCTGCTGTCGACGATGTTCTGGCTGGCGCTGGCCAACCTCTTCTTCGCCAGCCGCTTCGTTTTTCAGGTGGGAGCGCTTTCTCTGCTCTGTACTGATCGAATAGAAGACGCTGGTAGTCGTATTGTTCCACAACTCTGCAGGCCAACCTGTACCTGGGCTTCGCCGTCATGTGCGGCTTCGTGCTGTACGACACGCAGCTGATCCTCGAGAAGCGACGCATGGGAGACACCGACTTCATCTGGTGCGTCTTTCATTGGGAGGCTGGGCGCACAACTTCCATTTTGCTCTAGTAGGCGTCTTGGCGGACGCCTTATGCGCTGTTGTGCCGTTGATCGTATAAATAGGGTAGAGTACGGTAGCCAGGAAATCAATCAGTTGCTCCATTGCAGGCACTCGGTTGACCTGTTCATCGACTTCTTGGACCTGTTCCGTCGCCTGCTGATCATCCTGTCGCAGCGCGAGGTGGGTGGTGGTTTCTTTTGCTTGACTAGGTTCCTTCATTTGTCTTCACTTTGATCCAACCGCCACATTTGCAGCAGGAGAAGAAGCGTCGAAAGGACTGAGATCGAGACGCGCTTGCCACTGGTGGAGGGGCGATAACCAAGAAGAAGAAACAACATTTGATTGATCGGTGTTTAGGCGTTCCTTCTCTCTTCCTGTCATCTTTCTAGTTGGTCCGCTCGATTTTCGCTTTCGCTCTGAGGGGTACCGTATCCCTCGTAAGGCAGAGGCGTTCTCAAAGGCTGTAATTTCCTGCTTATCCGTATCCCAGGCTTTGATCGAAGACGTCGAGAAGTGTCGGTGATCGTCTCGTGTGAATGGGTGGTCTGTTTGGTATCCTCTTGCTCTCGTGGTTTGGTCGCAACTTGCTAAGAAGCTGCGTTCGCATCGATCACTCGCCCTCCGCCGTATATCTACCGTAGCTACGACGCGAGCGCGACAAGTTCGTGGTGTGTCAACTGTCAAGTCTGTCGTCTTCTGGAAAGTAAACGTCGGTGTTTGTGCGGCGAAACGTCGACAGAACAGCACTTCTGAGTGAGCCTGGTTACTGTAGTGGCTTGCGGCCATGTGTATTCGCAGTCAGCCCCAAATAACGACACACACAGGTCACGTACAGGCCACTAGCGGGCCCAGGGGGGGGGGCAGGGGGGCACTGCCCCCCCTTACGGTCCGACCTTTGAGAAAAAATTTTCTTAAACGACACACGAATATCAAAAAATTTTGCCTGCGGCGCCATTTTGTAAGAGAATTTGGCATTTAGGGACCAAAAATCGCCAAATTTTCGCCTGCGGCGCTCAATTTAGGCACATTTTTGTACAGGGAAGGCGAAAAACGTGCAAATTTTCGCCTGCGGCGCAATTTTCAATCTAAATTTAGGGTATCCAATGGGTTGCAAAGGTCAAATTTTGGCGATTTTTGGCGTTAAAATGGCCTAAAAGTGCGAAATTTTCGCCTGCGGCGCTTTGGAAAAATTTTGGATTTTGTGCCCCCCCTATCGGAATATCCTGGGCCCGCCACTGGTACAGGCTTGGCAGTACTAAAGTATGGTGCTCTTGACATTGGTTACCTCGGCTCAGGACATCCTGCCCACTTGTCTGCTGGTTGGCAGCTCAGTGCCTTTCTTTGTGGCGGCGTCCTCATGGCGCGCCGTCTCGCTTCTGCTTCCGGGAAGCTGGTTAGTCGACTACCTACCGACTTTGCACCTCCAGTCAATGTGCATCAAATCTTGGTATGCTCAGGTACGCAGCGGCCGATGATGCCTTATATGACCTCTACCAGAGGATGGTGCTGTTCATCTTCGAGAAGCTGGCGCCCGTCGAAGTCGGCAGGTTTTCGGTTCGGCTGGTTACGGTAACCACGCACATTTGCGATAGCAGTACATTCAGGTGAAGTTCTATGGGGATATCGACCGAGTGGCTTCCTCTGGGCCAGAGAGAGTGCTGTACATCTGCAACCACCGCTGCACCGGTAGAACGTCCCTCTATGCCTAACGAGTGTTTTTGCGCCCCATAGTCGCTCCCTTGCAGTCGACTGGGTGGTGGCGGATATGCTGGCAGTGCGCCAGGGCAGTCTGGGCCACCTGCGCTACATGCTGAAGGAGTCGCTGCTGTTCGTGCCCCTCTTCGGCTACTACTTCTACCAGCACGGCTGCGTCTTCGTCCAGCGAGGGGGCCGGACGCACTTCGGCGCCCTGGAGCGCCAACTGCTCTACCTCAAGCAGCTCCCTGTACCGGTAGGTGATCGACATGTCCGCTTCTTGTTTGCGCATTGGGCATGGGACATTGATTGGCGCCTGCGTTCGCAGTTCTGGCTGGTCATCTATCCAGAGGGTACGCGATTCGCGCCCAACGATCCTCGCAGCCGGAAGCTCGCCTCGGAAAGGAACGGCGCTCTGGGCCCCGACTTGGAGCGGCTGACGCATCTCCTGGTGCCGAGGTCGACGGGTCTGAAGCGGGCGTTGGCCACCTTGCGTCCAGGTCGGAGATGGGGCGCTTCCTCCCACTTCCGCTCGTAAACGACGACGTGTCGCTTCTTTCCTTTAGTCGTCGACGCGGTCTACGACGTGACCATCGCCTACGAGCGTTGCTCCTTTGCTCGCGGTCACTCTCTGGAACTGGGAGAGGCGCCGTCTATGTGGGGTAAGTCCATCCATTAATCTACAAGTGCAAAGCTGACTTCTCCAACACGTGAACAATGCAGGCTACGCCTCTGGTGCGACGAATGCAGTCCACGTTCGAGTCGACCGTATCCCAATCGGCGATGTGCCCGGCGACGACGAGGACGGCGGAGGCGCCATCGACCGCTGGTTGCACGAGCGCTTCGTTGAGAAAGACAGGTGACCCTGTTCAATTTTCGACGTTCCTTCCAACCAGTACTTCAACAGAAGGCGAAACGGTTGAAGGCTACTGCAAGAGTTCTACGCCGCGGAAGCCAAGACAGATTTGTCAGAGCCTTCCCTTCGCCGGTCGTCTGACGAAGAATCGTCCGAAAGTCCTCTGACGCAGCTTAGCCTTGCCCGAGTTTTGGTGCCAACTGTTATGTTTGGAACGGTCGTTGGCGCTTGCTTGTTGGGTGGTGATAGGTGTCGGCGATTGTTTCTGCTCACTTGGCTAGGCGGCTCCATAGCCGGTGTCTTGGTTACGAAGGGTGGCTTGCTTCTTCTACGCGGCAGACAGTAGTGGTCGTCGATCTGACTTTCGAATCTAGCTACCGCCGTTCTGTTGGTCGTCCGTCGGTTATTCGGCGCCGACTTAGGCAGTCTACTAGATCGCGTCGTCACTGACTGTGCGTGACGTTGTCTGCCATATAAGTACACGATTTGAACGAGTGGTAGCCTTTGCAGGTCCTAGCCTGTTGTTGATACATATTGGGTTCTTACTGTAGAACGAATTTGCGTTTTGCAAGTTCCGCCGCTTCTACGACGGACCCGCGAAGTGTGTGTCGACAGAGCTGCAGAAGTGTCGTCGCCGAGGAAGGATATCGAACGAAACGTCGTCGCGTGGAGGATATCAATAGAAGTTGCATCGGAGAAGAAGATAATATCTGGACCGCAACGAGAATGCTGCGTCGTCAGCGAGTCGGATTGGGTGGCTTCTCGTCATCCATGGTATCGTCAAGGCCGACGAACGAAGTGGCGGAGGACGACGACGCAGAGGAAGACGACGACGAAGACGATGAGGCGCCCCACACGTCGGTGTTCGACAGCCTGTTCGGAAAGCCGCCGTCCCCAGCTGCGCCTCTTCCGGAGCCAGCCGCCACGAAAATGGACGCAGGTGCTTCCTCCCCATCGAGAACGGCGGCCGGCAGCGGCGAAGTGCTTGAGACTCCGTCTGGTGTCGTCTGCGCCGCGGTAACAGCCGCGGAACCTGTCGAGACAGCGGCTGATGTCACGAACGACGTGTCTTCGTCGTCGCTGCCGGGATGCTCGACAGCAGTTGGCCAGGTTTGCTTCGGTTGGCGCAAAGGAAACAAACTCGCCGGCGCGAACGCCGTCTCCGTTCGGGTTGTTCAGCACCTGGTCGACGGTCCAAAGGTCGCTGAAGGCCCCTTCTTCGCTGCCAGCGAGGACGGAACGTATCGGCAGCGAATTGTGATCACGCCGGCTTCTCGGCGCGACGTGGTGGTGGAGGCGTCTGTGCTGCACGTGCACATGAACAACATCCTCTGTCACTTCCACGTGCCCAGTCACGTGGACCTGCGCGAGGTGGTCAACGGCAGCGTCAACTGCATACTGCCCACAGGCTCCTCCTGCCTGATCAAGGAGAAACGCAATCCTCGCTGCACCGTCCGGGTCTTCAACAGCGGCAAAGTGGTCGTGGTGCGGGCCAAGACGTGCGTTACTGCGCCTTTCTTGTTCCTGCCTGTTGTACTCTGCTTTGCTGCACTCGCGCGTACACCCAGATGGCCGTTTCAGGGAGGCTCGAGCGTTCGAGGCCGTCCAATCGGTGACCAAAACCATTCGACGCGCCTTCTCGCCCAGAAGTCGGCGTCGGATCTCAGCCCGGGACGTGCAAATCTCGAATATGATGGCGACGTTTCGCCTGCCGTTTCGAGTGGACTACGACAAAGTGGGTAGTAGTAGCTAGTCGGCGAACTGGCTGTGGCTTCCATGTCTATTTGCGAACGCATTTCAGCTGCTCGCCTTACGTCTGAGAGGCGTGTCCTACGAGCCCGAGCTGAACACGACCCTGATTTGGCATCAGCGGGATCCAAAGGCCACCTTGAACGTCCGTCGGAGCGGTTGCGTCACCGTCTTGGGCGGTGGGTTACTGTAATACTTATCCGACTCGATGGCGTTGCGCAGAAGACCCACGGATGCGTCCACTTCAGTGACGAGCGAACTGAACCTGGCCAAGGCAATCCAGAACTCCTATCCCGTATTCGCGCAGTGCAGCGGAGGGCCTGCTTCGCTGGTGGACAATCTGGACGACGACGACGACAGCCTGGACAGCGAAGAGGAAGCCGGTGAGCAGGAGGCCTGACGCACTTCGGTGCCGCGGCGCAGGTCTAGGTACTGCTGAGAACTGTGTGTACCTCATGTCGGTTTGCTTCACGGTCGGGTAACTCTTTCTTTCCAATTTGCAGTTGACGGCCGCTCGAGGACGAAGAAGTCGGCGGTCGGGAAGAAGGGACTGCCGGCGCCGCCTCTGCTGAAGCGTCGTCGAGCCCCCAAAGGCGTCGCCAGTCGGCCTGCCGCGAAGCGACCGCGACAGAGCAACAGTCGCCGACCGTTCGACCCCACCGACTGGGAGGAGCAGCGCGGCTACTGAGCCAGTCGCCGAGGGGCTTCCACATACTTAGGCCAGTGCGCTCGTTGGTTGCTCGTCAGTTCTTCTGTTTCTCTGGCGTGATTTTATCGCTGTGAGACGCGAACTGTGTGTGTGTGTGTGTGTTCACATACGCCGCAATTTTGTAGTGTGGATGTCCAACTAATTATTTCGTTTGTGAAACGAGACCGAACATCATGAGTCAATTAGCGCGGTAGGGCAGATGCGGCTGGAACGTTATCGAGGATCGCCGCGGCTGTGGTCGTCTTCGATACGCCCATCCGAAGAAGCTGAAAGGGCGGACCGTTTCGACAGTTTGAAATTTTCTGGGCAGAGACACCACTAGGGTTGCTGTGCGGAGGTCGAACGTACAATCAGAATGCCACGTGGCACATTCTCATTTAGGCCATCCAAACAATGTCCAACAAGTGCCGCCGAAATTCCATCAGATGTCGTGGTTGCAACCCCACACCCTCGCTCACATCACTGTGACGTCGCACATGCGCTTCACCTCCTACTCGATCTTCTGTTGAAAGGAAAACGTCTACAGATACTGTAGAGCGGACCCATGTATGCAGGTATATTGTCCACATCAGAGTGACGTTGGTAGCGAAGTGGCATTAGTAAAGACAGCAGGCAGTCGGTCTAATTACTGTCACATCCATAGAGTTATATTGATCATGCGCTGGAGAGAAGGAGAGGAAGCGACTTGTCAGGGCGTCGTACGCACATCGCATGTGCAGAAACTGAGCAAATCAGGCCTGGAGGACGAAGCAAACAACTCGGTATCGAGAGAGCCGACGGGCGTGGCTTTCCAAGGTCAGCATATCGTTGTACATTCTACGTACATATCGTTGCACCAGCAGGCAGGCAAACGAGAGCATCCAGTTACGGTAGACAAGCAAGACGTCTCACAAACCAACATCTCTGTATGCTGTCTATACTATGGACGAAGAAGCAGCGATCAAAAGTAGGGGAAGAAGCGCGCATCCACCGCTGACCTGCCGTTCGACTGAGCCGTTGATGAGTAGGACGACGACTGGGCCGCCGCCGAGCCGTTCGAGTGCGAGCCTCCGAACAGATTTGTCGTCCACACGGACTGCGCTTTCAACTTTCCAGCGGCGCTGCTGCTCGAGGCTAAACACAGCAAGTGTAATCGGTTGACCTACGTATGTACAGGCAGTCGAGCGAGCGATGTACACACATTTGAGAGTGCGAGCGGAGGCCGAGCGGCGCAGAGGCGCAGCTCGAGGAAGAGGCGGCGTCTTCTCGCCGCCGTTCATGGTGGGGAGGGCGCCGTTCATCCGGCCGCTGGACGCGTCGTTCGAGGCGGACGCTGAAGGACCCGCGGCAGCCGCGCCCTCGGAAGACTCGGCGAAAGGCGGCTCCTCCACCGACTGACTGCGTCCTACGGCGCCGCTGGAGGTCGCCTTGAAGGTCTCGTACAGCTTGAACCTGGAACGGGAGCAGAAGAGCCTCTGGGCGCGTAGAAGTAAGAAGTTCGGAGAAGCTCTACCGCGTCCCGTCGTCTGCCTCGATGACCACTTCGGACTCGTCGTCGCTGTCGGCCTCCGGCGCCACGAACACCACTTCCAGGTCGAGTACGCGTTGCTGTGTGAGAGCGACAGATAGCGGTGGGCTGTGTTATCGGGAGCTACACAACAATAGGCAAGCCCGCAGAACTAACCACCACTCACTTGTCTAGAAAGCACGTCGACGGCGTAACTGTGTTTGGCCTGCTTCAGATCCAGGCCGTTCACAGACAGAATGGCGTCGCCCACGAAGAGCTCGGCGCAACGCTCGGCCGGCTGACCCTGCAAGTAGTGCTATCTCATAGCCGACACAACAAAGCAAGCAGAACCAACGGATGACTTCACTTTGTGTATTTCCGAAATGAGGATTGGCACTCCGTGTTCCTTCCCACCCTGAAATATTGCGCACGCGGTGAATGTGTGAATATGTGAGGCTACGATGAAAGCCTATCTACTGTCACAAAGCACAAGACGTTGCTGACTGTAGGCAGTTACCGTAATCGAAATGCCGAGACCCTCAGTGGGCTCCTTCCTTAGTCGTACCCTGCGAACGGGTCCGATACCCTTGAAGCGGCGTAGTGACTTCGTGTCCTGCGAACAAACGCGGGAACTGAAGGTGCGTGTTGTTTGTCCGTACGTACGTACCATGCATGTACCTACATACCGTGCGTCCTAACAAACAGCAGGCAACTGAAGCTGTATGTATGTACATAAGTACGTACATAATTCTATGAGAGGTAAACGTATGTACCTATGCATGTCTGTCGTATACCAGTTCTCAACTTACGTGGCCCTTAGGCACGGGCAGCTTCTTGGTGCAGCCTCGGCCGCGGCAGGCGCGAATCACCGTCTTGTGCCGATGGAGATGGATCTCCGCCTGAAGTCAAGGAAGAAGTGCCGCTATCGGCGGCTACTATGAAACAGAACAGGCGCAACAGGGAACCTCCAACTGATTCCAGAGGCGGTCGTGCTCTGCGCCCCGCAGGTCTCGGCCCAGCAGCTGGATCTGCTGGATTCTAAACAGGCGAAGGTGGCAATTCGATTGCGCCTTCGCCCATAGGTGCAGGCGGGGGGGGGGGGGGGGGGGGGGGGGGGGAACCCCCCCCTCTGGCCCTGGCCTCTAGTGAACTTTTCACTGATACTCCCCCCCCCTGGCATCCGAAATTCGGGAAAAAATCCAGAAATTTCGGAAATTTTCTTGTATTTTTGGTAGTTTTTGGTCCTATTTTGTCCAAATTTTCGCCTGCGGCGCTATATTTCGTCTATTTATGCATAAATTAGCGTGTTTTTGACCCAATTAAGGCGATTTTTAGCGTATTTTTGGCCATTCTAAAAAGCTGTTCACTGGTCCCGGGAACCCCCCCCACCCCTCTCAAAAATTTTCCTTAACTAGAACACCCCCCCCCTGGCCTCCGGGTGGCCTGCACCTATGCCTTCGCCTGCGCCCACGGAAGGCGCAAAGGTAGATCAACAGCAGTGGCAGACCTGCCGGCCAGCTCCTTGTCGAGATACTTGGCCGCCAGCCGGGCGCCGTACACCTCGCTCTGCATGGTCAGCACGAACTTGCGAAGGTCCCCGTTCTCCTTCCTGCTATGCAGAGGCGTGTAAGTCGACGAGCCGCCCGCGTGCGCAAGCGCAGTGCCCCACGCAGTCAGTACGCACTTCAACAGATCCACTTCCGCCTTCAACTTGAGCGGCGGCAGGATCTCTCTGCGGAAGGCGTCCAGCTCCAGATCCTGGCAGAACAACAGTCGTAGTTGCGCAGAAGTCTGCGCAGTTCCAGCTGACCTATAACCTAGACACACCCACCAGTTTCTTCTTGATCATGTCCGACTCATGGGGTGCCGTCTTGGAGTGGACCTAGTACAAGGCGACAGCAGTGCTTAGTGGACGGCTGACGACAACCGGCGAGATCAGCTACTATCGAACCTGACACTGAAGCGAGTGAACTTGAAGCATGAGTTGGTCGCTTTCCTTTTGCAGGTCGACAACCACAGCCTCGGCGCGACTCAACTCACCCCGCAAACTGGCCACGTCCGCCTGCCAAACGAACCGAAGTATATATGGCGGCAACACGTTTCGGCAGCGCCTATTACAGTACAGGTACAAGCTGCGTGGCTACCTCTAGCTTGGCGTTATTGTGGAAGATCGTTTGGACCTTGTGAACCAGCTGGGCGAAGGCGCCGCTCAGCGACGTCATCTTCTGGCGCCCTGCGAAGAGTGGGGCAGCTCAATCAAGAATGTCAACAGAATCGTCAACTTCAGAGGAAGCGGCGGCGAAGCGCACCCTCGAAAGTCAACTCGGATTGGTCTCCATCGATCTCACCCAACAGGAAGTCCAGGTCAACGAACGCCTGCAGCGAATAGAATAGCAATCAACGCGGCGCAAGGGAAACAAAGGCGTGGGAAGAAGACCTTGTCGAATTCCTTCTCCAAGGCATCCAGCCAGCCAAAGATTGGCCCGTTGGTGACAGTCTGCGGCGGAGCCATTTGCTTTCGGTTGTCTGCAATCCAGATTCGAGAGTGCAAGCAACGATTTCGCCCAGAGCGCTGCTACCGTACGCCAGCGGCGCCACTTCTGCCTACCGTAATCTGGCACAGTTCATTCAAAGTAAACTGAAACCATGTCGCGGAAGAAAGGGGAAGCAACAAATTTGTGCAAAGGCGCAACGACACCCAAGGTGGAAATAGCACCACTCGATCGTGCCTACGGACCAGGGCGGGCCAGAGGGTGCTCGAAAGGACGCGCAAGGGATGGAGCAACCAGTGGCGGGCCCAGGATTTTCGAATGGGGGGGGGGGCGCCACTTCAGAAAATTTTCGACTATTTTTCCATTGCGCCGCAGGCGCAAATTTTTGCGTTTTTTAACCGTTTTACTGCAAAATTTGCCTTTAAAATGACTGTTTCAGCTCATCGGGAGCGAAAATTGTGCTCAAAAATAGCGCCGCAGGCGAAATTTTGGCGATTTTGAAGCTAAATGTAGGAAATTTTGCTTAAAATTGCGCCGCAGGCGAAAATTTTTACATATACGCGCCTTTACTAAGGAAAATTTTTCCCTAAGGTCGGGCCCAATGGGGGGGGGGCGCCAATGGGGGGGGGGGGGGGGGGCGCCGCCCCCCCCCCCCTGGGCCCGCTAGTGGGAGCAACCGAGGAGGTGGTTTCACTTACAAAGAGTGGGCGGAAGGAAAACTAAGAGTGCCCTGAGGGGAACAAAACCACAGGCGAACTGGAGATTCCCATCCCTCCTACACGAGCAACTGAAAGCGCATTTCGATTTCCGCCAGCTGGTTTCACGGAAGGAGGAAGGTAGCCAGCCAAGTCCCTCCCCCTCCACGTAGACAGCGGACAGGCTCATTTTTCGAAAGCTCTGCTCTCAAAAAGTCCCGCAAGCACCTAGTGGTGGCAAAAGATGCAGCAGGAACCAGCAGGCGGAAAATCGGCCAAATTTGTCGGAAACAGTATCCGACCAGGAAGGATATGCAGAGCTGTTTTCCGGCCCCTCCGCTGGAAGTTGAGAAGCGCCGAGGGGATCATTCGCGAAAGGGTAAGACGGCGCCTCCCAACTACCAAAGAAACGGTTCCTTTCTTCTCCCGCCAGCGTCCACCGAGGATGGGTCGGAGCTCAGAGGCTTGCCTCACTCACACCCGTTACACCGTACTACCCAATAGTGGAATGCGCCGCCTGTCGAACCGAAGGCAACGTGATGGAAGAGGGGCAAAGACGGCGCGGCCGCCAGTCCACTCACCCACCCACCACCAGTAGCGGCGGTCAAATAAGTCAAACAAGAAGCTGCCAAGGAGGAGGGAAGGCGCCGCCGAGCGGCTTGCGAAGCGGATTTGAATCGGGATTCGGCGCTTCCTCCTGCAGGAATGGTGGCAGCGGCGGAGCGCGAAGCGAATCCGAATGTATCCCATGGCCGCCGAAGGAGCAGCGAGGACCATGAAGGAAGCTGGCGAGTCGAAGCGACTCGCGCCAGCGGCCGGCCGACGCCGATATATAAAGATGTCTTCCTTTCTTGGGCGCCATTTGGGGACCTCGGCGGCGGCGGCCCTTCTTCCCGCTCAGCCCATTAGCGAGCACGCCTCCCCCAGCCCGTCTCCTCCTTCTTCACTCTCGGAGCTTCTGCGGTCGCTCCACGAAATTCCAACAAAGCGACAGATGCGAAACCACCAACCAGAGAGAGGGCGGCGCCCGAGACACAGCCAGCAGCCCCCGTCGGCCCCCAACAAGGGGCTAACCTAATTCGGGAAGAATCAGCGGACCCGAGCGGCCAACTTGCGCAGCCGCAGGGACAGAGAGCGCAGGCGCCGCTTCCCCTCGTCGTCACCCCCTCTCCGGCGCGCGCAGAAGCACAGGAAGCGGGGAAACAGACAACGGTTAGAACAAACGGCCCCCCCGAGCGATAACATCGCGTCAACGAACAGACAGACGCGACGATCTCCCTCGTTCAAACGAGGCGCCGGTCAATAACGAACCGTCTCTTCACTCGCCCATTGGATGAGGGTGTATGATGTGGTAGTAGTAGCCCAACGATTGCGCGCAACGTAAACAAGACAACCACCAGAACGAGTACGTACGCCTGTCCATCGTTGAGTATCACAGCCACAAGTGGAATGAGCCTAGGAACCAAAGCCGTCCCATCAGACTTCCATATATTTCATAAGGAGTCGACCACAGAAATCTGTCCCCGGTGGAACTGTACACAGCGAATCGGGTAAGGCGCCGTTCGATCGCCGTCTCCGTCGATGGCCTCCGACAGCTCTCCCTCGAACACCGGCTGAACGATATATACTGCGCTCTCGTTCCTCGGTACGCTACGGTAATTGCCAAGCACACGCATATATGTACTTACGCATACACATACAGAGCATCCATAGTAATGCAGTACGGCTGGTTCGTTACACCATGGCCCACCTGAAAGCGCTTGATGAAGTCGAGCACTTTCAATGTCATCACGCGATTGCAGTCTTGGATGGCGGCGCGCCTGAAGTTCAGACAGATTGGCGCCTCAAGTCTACGGGTTGGCATTGGGAAGGCGCAGTAGGGTACTACCTCTCCTCCAGGAGAAGTCCACTCTTGGCGACGTTGTCGCAGATCTTGCGGCAGAGGGCGCGGTCGAACAGCGGCAAGCCGAAGCAGCAGTCGAAGAGGAGCCAGTCGGCGTAGCGCTCCACCGACTTCTCCACGTCCACGGCGCTCGTCAGCTTCCGAGGATCGCGCGTGATCGACGCAGCCGCCGCCGACCTCAAAAACGCCTCCGCCGCAGACGACGGCGCACCGCCGCCTTCCGCTTCTCCACCCTCTTCGGCGGCGGCAGGACAGCATCCGCGCGGCAGCTTCAGAAGTGTTATGTAGCCACAGCTGTTGGACAAACCCAGTGAGTCGCGAAGACGAACCACCGACGGGTGGAAGGCGAGCGGACCTGAGAAGAGAGATCTCATGCATGTTCACGCAAGGCTAGGCTCCACAGCAAAGCATGCTATCGTACCTTCACCCGTGTTCGCCGTCCCTTCCTCGCTCTCTCCTCCGTCGCCCATGGCGTCCGCTATTTGGGCCGCTACAGAAGGGAAGGGCACTTGGGCCACTTCGCAGCCTCCGCAGTCCTGCCAGGTGCAAGGAAAGAAAGGTAACTTGAGGCGCCAACGCGACGAATAAGTCGCATCAAACAACTGCGCCAGAAGCAGTGGCGTCAGACGTCTCCTTCTCACCTGCAGGAAGACGCAGGAGGAGAGCAGGGCCTCGTTGAGAGCGGGCAGGCAGCTGTCGAGGGCCACCAGTCCAGGCTCGTGGTTCCAGGTGCAGAGAAGCGCCTGCCGACCCAAGGGGAAGCCGCCCCCGCCGCCGCCGGCCAGGAAGGAGGGAAGTCGGCGGACGCGGCAGCCCCTCGTCAGAAGAATGGAAGAGGGCCCCTCGCCCAGCAGCTCGTAGAGGAAGAGGCGGAACCACGCTGAGTTCACCTGCAAGAAAGGAAGGGACTTCGCGAGACGCTCGAAGCGACTCCTCACAGCAGTATGACACCTCGGTTATCGGCGGCCCGAGCTGGGGAGGGTCGGCGCAGTTGATCGGGACGGCGTCGTAGCTCAGAGGCGCCATGGAAATCAGCAACCTGCGACAACAATGACACCTGATGCTGAGCCGACACGAGCCATTAGACGAGCAAGGGATATCGATGACTGTCGCCACACAATGTAATGCGCTCCTGTCAAGCCAGAAAACACTACTGACTGGTAGTTCTTCTTGAGAAGGCGTCGGCGGGTCTGCCGGTCCAGTCCCATGAGACTCTCGCAGCGAATGAGGTCCAACTCAAAATGGCAGTTGCTCTCGGCGACGGCTGCGCCGTGCGTCTCGCCCGTTCTCTTCGTCTTCCTCAGCAGCTCGATGGTCTCGCGCAGAGCCTGCGAGTGCTCGAAGTAGCGCTGCGCCTCGCCCTCCGAGAACGTATGCACCTGAACAGTGACTGGGTGGAAGAAGGTACATCATCTAGACGACCACAAAACAGTCGGTGAACCAACGGCAACTGACCTGCTCCAGTTCTGCGACGAAGTTGTCCAGCGACTCGTCGCTCAGCTTGCCCACCTCGAACAGAGTGACAGCGTGCTTCTTCAGACTCTGCAATCGGATCATTGCCTTTTCGTAAGCAGAGAAGAAAGAGCGCTCAATGGGACGAACGCTGGAGAGATTGCCCATCATGAGGAAGGCGGTCAGCGTGGAGTCGAACACGAAGGCTAGCCGCTTGTTCGACTCGGCAGGAGAAGTGGCCGCCGCCGACGCCGCCAGCTGAGACGCTGAGGTGTCGCTGCTGACGTCCAGAGGATTGACGCTCCCTCCCTCGTCCTCTGAACCAACGCTGCGCTAGCCGTCTATCAGCAATGTGCCGGGGGTACGGTAGAGCAGGAGACCTCTGCCGCTGCTGGCGTCCACGAACTCGTCGTCCTCCTCGGTGGCGAAGCTGCCGGCGAAGTCGGCGCTGGGACTGACCAGGGAACTGCTCAAGTTCATCAGGGTGCTTCTATTGCTTCCTTCCCCTTCCCTGTAACAGAGTGCGTCGTTGAATGGACGCCAAGAAGGAGTGGCGTGCGTCCAAGAGCTACCTGCCGTCGTCGTCCTCGTTCTCGAGACTCATGTGGCTGGCCCAGGTGACGTGCAGCGCCAGGTTCTCGAGACCTGTGACGCGCTTGTGGCCCAGACCAAGACGACAGAACAGCGACACCGCGTTCTGAGGGTGACGTTCAGTCCACAGTGTATGGTGTGCTAACGCCTACGGAACAATTTCTGCAAAAGTCCGTAGCAGCGCGCAGTGCCTACTACTGCAGCCGATATTCGCTCGCACGCATTTGGGGCGCGTGTCGTGTGCATCAGAGAATTCACTGCATGGCGGCCGGCTGTTAGAGCAGTCAGCAGTGAGTGCCCACCTTGACTAGCACTGGGTCGATCTGGAGAATGTTGGCCAGCTGAACAACAAGAAGCCACAGTAACAAACAAGTGACAAGAAGCCAGTCAGTCCAAGACTCTCAATAGCCATAGTTGAGTCTACGTATACCGACCTCTCCAACAGAGGTGTGCTCGTCCACGGAGACGAAGACCTTGTAGAGAAGTGTCTCGAAGTAGTCGCCCAGGACGCGGTTCATCACAAAGGTGTCCAGCGGCGGCACTGCAAGCGCAACCACAATCGACTGAGTAGGGACCGTAGCTCGCGAAGCGAAACATCGAAACGGAAACACTATACGCACACAAACACACACGTACCGACCGATAATGTTGTCCGAGTCCTGCACGGGAACGTCGAAGTAGACGAGTCCGCGACCGTAGAGGCCTGAACGAGATGCTACCTCATTATACAGGGTGGCCCAAAAAAGTGAGACCCCTAACTTTGCGGCCACCATTGTCAAGCTTGTCTGCATATATCACGCCCAAATTTGGACACAACATACTGTGTGGTATTTTTAACCAACATACAAAATTTCAGACCATTTGATGCAACGAACGTCAAATTACACTAATTTCCGCAACGTGATGTCGGAAATCCGGCGCAGCGAGTTTTCAATGGAGAAGGCGCTGGAGGAGCCCCACCGACATGCACGTCCTGCTCCTCCAGCGCCTTCTCCATTGAAAAGTCGCTGCACCGGATTTCCGACATGACGTTGCGGAAATTGGTGTAATTTGACGTTCGTTGCATCAAATGGTCTAAAATTTTATATGTTGGTCAAAAATACCACACAGTATGTTGTGTCCAAATTTGGACCTGATATTATGCAGACAAGCTTGAGAATGGTGGCCGCAAAGTTAGGGGCCTCACTTTTTTTGGGCCACCCTGTATAACATCGTCCCGGAGGTGGTGGCTAACGTCGTTAGTCGGGGTTTTCACGCCGACTAACGACGTTGGTCGGGAAACAGGTTAGTCTAGCAGCCGAGTGAGCTGTGTGGGTCAGTCGCTCGGCTAACCTAAGTGCCGACTAACCCAGATGAGTTGGTAGCTCAACTGACCGGGCCCCTCGATTAACACAGCGTCCATAAAATGATCGAGTCTGCGGCCCGACTAATCTCCGCCGACTAACGACGTTAGTTGGGGCCCGACTAACCTGGCGTTATATAATGAGATACAGACAGATCCCACTGTGACTCGCAGGCAGCAGTGATTACTGCAGCGGCCCCAAGCTCTGTAGTACAGACTACCTTGAACGACGGCGGCGTCCAGTGTGCCGGCGAGCTGTGGTCCTTCGTCGATGAGCATGTCGATGATGTCCTTCTCGAGTCTGGCGCAGCCCTTGACGTCCTCCTCCATCACGTAGCCCACCTGGACAATCCACCACGGCTGCACAGACACGCGCGCAGGCCTCTGAGGAAGCACCGCCGGCGAAGCGCCACGCCGTCGGCCGAACATCTTCTGCAATGAACTAGATGGCAAGTCAAGAAATGTACTCGCTCTAACTCTATCACTTGCCTTAGAAGAGCGGCACTGGTTCATGAGGTCGATGTACTGGTTCCGGCCGACGCCCAGCAAGCGCAGACCTGGAAAGGGAAGCGCCTTCCATTCGCATGTTATCTCTTGTCACAGCATCATGACACAGTGGCGCGAAAGAGCAGCAGCGACTCACAGTCCTGCGCAGTGAAGTTGGGAAGGGAGTCGTAGCTCTTCTCCTGAGACATCAGCTCCTGAAAGGAAAGCAAACGTTTCATACCACGAAATCCATCTATCCACAAAGAGTAGCCAAAGACGGGCACCTGCAGCATGGAGCAGTAGTAGTTGAAGGGTGTGGTGCGCAGCTCCTTGACAACGATGTCCGACAGGTGGTAGGGATAGAGCATCAGGTGCGCGAGACTGTACTCCATCAACTTCAGGTAGTAGTCCTCCTCGTTCTTGCGGATCTGACGGACTGAACGGACGCAAGGGTTACAAAGTAAGGAGAAGCGAAGGGAAGGAGAAGAAGCGCCACCCACTGAGATTGCCCTTGAAGCGCAGCTGGTTCTTGATGCTGTACTCGTAGACCATCTTCTCGTACTCCTTTTGCGAGTTGCCCAACACCTGAACACAAACACATCTACACTCAATCCCATAGAAGCAACTCTAATCAGCTTGCAACTGTCAACAGCAACGCTTTCTACCGCACAAGAGGCCGACCAAAGCCCAAAACAGCGCTCTGAAAGGGTGGTAGGTCGTCCTTACCTGCTTGACATCCTTGGGCAGCCGACTCCACGACCAGTTGTTTCGAACGCAGCTATCCACGTCCATTGTCGCTGAACCAACGTCGGCAACGGTGCCATTTTCATCTATCGTAGTACCACACAGTATGTAACGTCCATCGAGTACGATCGGCCGTCGTATGCCAAATCCAAGAGCAACATAATATACCAGTTACGCTGGATCGCGAATTTATTTTATTCGCCACCTCCGACTTATGTCACCGACCCTACTACCACGAAAGTATGCAAGACAGACCCATCCACCTCTGCATGTCCCAAGAGTACGTAGCCACATACCTGGAACGAGCGAAGAGACAGCGGAGCACTGTCCCATATATCATAACGCAAAAGAGACTACAAAATGTCAGAAGCGGATTCGACAAAAGAAAGCGAGCGAGAAAGCAACACAAGCGCAAGGACGCACAAAAGACGGAAAGACGAAGATCACATGGGGGCGCAAGCCGTCTTGCGCTCTCTCGCAGGGCGCAAAGAAGCACCGAAGGAAGCATCAGCGGCCTCGCCGCGCTAGAAGGATTCTCCGGCCAGCAGGGTGTTCTTGAAGCCCGTCTCCAGGCGACGCTCACTCCGCTGAAGAACAGAAGCAGTCTCCAGACATATAGACAGACGCATTCGTAAGGGCAGAAGAAAGCGACCTCTTCGTTGGGGCGCTCCAATTCTCGCACCGTCAATGTCGAGTCGGCCCTAACCTCCATCTCGAATAGCGTCTTCTCGTTGCCGCCTGAAACACCAGATGTCCCTCCATCTAACCTAGGAAGGCACGTGAATCATCACGTAAAAAAGAAGAGTGAAACAGCGCAACAAACCTTCGGGCAAGAGACGGCGGCCGACGGCCAGCTGCTGGGCGCTGGGAAGGACGTCGGTCGCCTCGTAGACCCGCAGTTTCAATTCGCTCAGCGTCGTGTCCGACGACACCTTGATAGCCTTGCCGTTGCGCAGCAGCGTCACCGTGCGGCGTCCGCGACAGGTGGTGGGCCGAAGCCGCTCTCTGCCGCCATCCCCATTCTCCTCTCCCTCCTCCGTGTCGTCCTCTCCCTTCCTCCTGTGAACTTCGAGGTAGAGACACTCGTCCTTGTAGATCAAGCCCTCCAGATGCTTCCTCTGCTGCTCTTCCTCGAAGCAGTGGAGGCAGACGACGGGATCAGAGACCGTGTCGCCGCTCTCTGCACAAGGAAGTCCTTCGTTGCGCGCTCTACTCGCAGAAGCGTACGAGCGCAGAGAAATCTACCCGGGTCGACGGTGAGGCGTATCCGAGGCACTTGGACGGAGTCGACGACGTCGCTGGCGCCCACGAGAGTGTCGTACTCGTTGTCGTTGAGCAACACTGCCTTCTCGTCCAGCTCCTCGTCCGTCGGCAGATACAGCAGTCGGCCGTGCTTCTCGCACAGAAGGCAGTCGTTGCAGATCCTCAGTGGCAGATCCAGAGCCACTTGACGGTTCCTTTAGCGATGACGACCACCATACATAGTCATATACGCGAGAAGTAGAGCGCATTACACGGCGCCGGACCTGACGAAGGCGCGCAGCTGATCGAAGAAGCGCCGGCAAAGGAGGGACCAATGCGACCCAAGCTCCAGGACGCCCTCTCCACGGCCGGTCACCAAACTGGGAGCGCGCACCGTCTTGAAGAGTTGCTTGAACTCGGGCTTGGAGCGCAGGTCGGAACTCAGTCCGCGCGCCCTCTCTTGGTACTTCACGTCCTTCTGAAATCGATATTCCTTACCTTACTAACAATGTCAAGAAAATAGCGAGCGTGGACTGAGAGGACGCTGCTCCCACCTCGTGTTCCGCGGAGCAGGATCGGCATGGCTGGGTGTTGGCCGGGTGGGCCATCGCGTCAGGGAAGTACTTCCTGAGGATGTCCCACATGGCAGCGGGACAGACGAGAGCCACCGCCTTTGGCACCAGCGCCCCTAAAAGGGCCCTGGGTATGTTCCACTACACCAAAGCAGCCTCGAAAACAAGGACAGAACTCACCGTGTTCGCACTCAATCTCGCCATTGAAAGCAACGGCAGCTTCCTCTCCGCCAGCGGCGCTGCTGGACGGCCGCTGCTTAGACGGAGTCTGACTGCTCTGTGCCACCGACTCCGCCGCTGCGACGCCATCCGAAGACGCGATGCCATTCGTCGTCGTCGTCCCCACTTCTTCCATCCACTCTAAAACACCCGACCAAGGTTGAGGTTCTTCGACACACAACTCTTTCACTGACAAGATATCAAGCAAGGGAGTCGGACGGGCTCACCCGTGGGTCCATCGCCGTCGTCGAATTTCTGGCGCTTCGGGCTGGCGTCCTCCGAGAAGCGGTCGGACTCGGGCAGCAGGCGCTTGCGCTCTTCCAGCTGGAGCGCCCAGTTGGCCACGCCGTGGTCCCCGGCGACGATCGCCAGCTGTTTGCGCTCGGCCATGCCCTTCCATCGATTCAGCGCCGCTTTCGACACGAACACATAGTTGGCCAGCGTCTCGGCGGGAAGAGTCCGCGCAGTGTCCCTGCCAGGCAAACCAGAGTAGGATGCCGTCCAGCGAAGGTTACTAAAGCAGACGACGTCGACATACGGCGAAAGCGTATCTTTTTTCAGCTGGGCAACCAAGTCGACATCGTGCTTCAGCTCGGCCTGGAAACGGTCCGCTTCCAGCGTGTTCTCGAAGCACACGGTACAAAGGCGTCTGCAAGAACAACATGCCGGTTAGAACAATCCTGCTACCAAACGTAACAAGACAAAAAAGCACTGCGAGTGCCAGCTCACCCTGACACGAGCTCGCCCCCATTGGCCGGCCTGTAGTGGTAGTCGCTGAGCAACTGGATCGCTCCGTCGCGGCGCACGGCCTTCCACTTGCCCGAGCGCAGCGACTTCCTCGAGGGAAAGGGCTCGGCCGAGGTGACGGCGCGGTGCCAGCACACTTCCTCCTCGTAATTCTCTTTTGCAGCCGCAGGTCGATCCGCCAACCGCTCCTCCACTTCCTTGCTCTGTATGGAAGTGAAGCCACCGTTCGGTACCTTTCTATCAGTTGGGCGCTTGCTTGTGCGAAAGCTAGTGATAGTGGTTATAACGCCTGGAGATCTGGACTATTCCCTATGTCCCTGTTTTCAAAACGACAGAAGGCGAGCGAGGCAGCACCGTGAGCCTGGTCGAGAAGAGAGCTCCTTCCTTCTGCTTGTCCTCCTTGAGTTCTGCGCATTCGGCCTCCACGATGTCCTTCAACAGCGCCGTCGGCAGAAACACCACCTCGTTGGGACTGGCCCAGGCGCCCTTGCCCAACTGCCAATGGAGGCTCGCGTCGCGTCTCACAATTCAGCGCCCGCGAAGGGGGAGAATACACCAACCGGAAGCCGACTGAAGCTCCTCGCGACCCGTTCAACCTTGGCCTGCAGTCGAGCGGCTTTGAGGTCCTCGACAAGACGGGCGCGCTCCAACTGGGCGTCCCAGTCTGCGTCCACCTTAGCCGTCACGGCCGTCACCACGTCTTGGGGCATCTCGAAGGGCGCCGCCCAGGGAGCCGCCTCGTCCCGAGCCACGTAGACGAACTGGTAGGCGCCCTTCTGCTCTTCCGACCACTTCGGCCTCTTCGAAGACGACGACGCCTCCGCTTCTACAAAACCAACACATGCAAGCAGACGTAGACGCACTTAGCCTGCTCCAAGCAAGCGCCCGAACGGCCCACCAACCAGACTCGGCGCTGGTTCCTGGGATGTCCTTCTTCTCCACCTGAGTGACCTGAAGAAACAAACGGCCGTCCATTCATTAATCGAACGAAGCAGGCGAGGAGAAGGACCCACCGTGTCGTCGCTGTACTTGAACCACTTGCCCGTGGTGGGTTGGCGGATGAAGCAGTAGAAGTGGCCGGACAGCGCCGTCGTTCCCCTATGGACCAAGACGGCCGTCAGCTCGTACTGCGCAGACCGAGCGCAGCAGCCGGAGGCGGCGAAGGCGCCCAGGTCCAGCAGACGAGGGAACAGAATCGGCTTGGTAACCTTCTTTCGGTCGCCCGTTTGCCTGTATGGGCGCAGTTTTCCCAGTTCTTTTTGAAGATCAATACTTGGAAGGCATAGCACTCTGCGCAGACTAACATGTCCACAGTGAATCGATTCAGGGGCAACGTCAACACCGCGGGGAATCGGGAGATCGACTGTGATCGCACCGCCTCGCCGCTGCATCCGGCGACGTGCTCGCACCTCCACTCGACTCTAAGAGAGGTCTCCACTAAATGCGCTGGCGCAAAAGAAAGAAACGAAAGATATGGGCTTCAACTACCTCTCCTCGGCGAAGTAGGCGGCAACGCAGTCGGTCAAGGTTTTGGCGCCTTCGACAATGGACAGATGGAGCGATCGGAAGGTCTCCTTCTGCTCGCGCGACAAGCCGTTGCCGGTGCAGCGCGTTACGCGGGTTACCTCTCCCTGCAAAGAGAGACGACGGATGCTACTTGGAAGGGCCGTCGGCGGACCACAGCCTTAGACCAGACCCCAACCTGGAAGCGCTCTTCCTGCAGGCGAGAGATCGTCGCGGCGTCGGCCGAGTTCTGCTGCAGCAAATCGAGAAACACTTGACCTGAAGACCAGACGACTCTTAGCGGATAGGACAGACAGAGCACTCGACAGAACTCTTCCCAAGAAGCACAACCAAATTCCTGCGCGTCCTGCTGCTCGTTGTCTAGCTTGAGCGCCCTCACGAACTCAGCCGTGTCCACTGTGTCCTGAAAGAAGCATCTGTGAGTGAACGCATCATATAGGTACCTGTAAGAGAGCTGTGCGTATCCGATGACATAGCACGAATAAACGCCTACAAAAGGGCTGATGTCCATCTCCACGAAGAGTGTCTGCAAGACGCGCATCCAGCGAGAGATCTTGCTTTCGGCCGCCCACTCGTGTCGGTGCCGCCAGCTGTAGACCGCCTGCCGAAATCGAGGGTCGCTGAACCACAGCTGCAACAAGCCAACGACACATTTGATCGATCAATAAGGCACGCGGGATGCCCAGCTCTAAAACAGCGAGACGAGAGAGCGCACGGAAGCCAGCACCTGCAGGTAGCTGTTGGCGTAGCAGGTGTTGCCGCCGTTGGTGAGGCCGGCCGGGGTCAGCGAAGGGTTTCGCTTCGTGACACCTCAATGGGAACTACTCATACAAACACATTACCCACTTAGATGAGCTGATCTCCACTATAGGCTACGAAGACTCCAACCTTCCTTTCGCGTCTTCTTGCGCTTTCCATCTTGGTCTTGGTTGAACAACAGCTTCTGTAACTTCTGAAGGCCCAACCCGTTTAGGCAGAGCGGGTTGTTCTGACACCTTTGGGGTGTTTTCGACTTCGACGATGAAGCTGTACTGTTACCATTGACAAGACAACTTTCTCCGAGGGGACAAGGCTCCTTGTTTAGTGAATAGTAGTCCAGAAGTTTTGGCGAAGCCATCGGCAGAGAGAAACTGGAGCTAGATCAGAGAGGGACAAGAATCCAACCGAACAAGAATAAGGTCGGGCGACTACACTATCAAACTTCCTTCTTCCGCCGAAAATAGGCAGGACGTTTCAACTTGTTGCCGTCAAGTCAAGAATAAGACGAAATTGAAGTAGGCTACACACAACAAGAAAAATTCTATAACTTTGAATTGTGGAGATACCGTATATAAGAACGGTTTGAATTTTCGTGGTGGGACAACGACTATCACACGATTTGATTTTCAATTTCAAGCATTTATTTGAAATCATAGCCGAGAGTATTACTGTAGTTGGGCAAATTAGTGAACATCGATACGTGACGAGTGCCTTGTGAGTCCCTCGCTGTGAGCTGCAATATTCCGTCTGATTTCGCAGGTCTGTGTTGGGTCCGCGGTTACGTAGAAATGTCGTCGTCCGATTGTCAGCTGCGGAAGTCTGATTGGAGCGTCCAAGAAGAAGACTCGTCTGAGTCATTTGGCCGGTTGTCGTCCTCATCTAGCTCATCGGAGTGTGACGTGGCCTCCGTCGATGCGGCCATGCCTCCCGATTGTGTTCTTGTAGCGAACGGCGGCTACCGATTCTCCGCTCACAGAAGTCGGTTGGCCGAGGAACTACCCTACATGAAGCTGCTGTTCCACTATGGGAGCATCAAGCAGAAGGGCTCAACTGGGTCGACTACTACCGCTTTCTCTCCCAGTGAGGCAACGGCGGTATCGCCCGGTCCCAGCTGCGTTACCGCAGTCTCGCCAGAAGAGTCACTCGCGCAGCACGCCTTGCCCGCCGCCTCCCAGAGCAGCACGCAGAGCCTTTGCACGGAAGAGGTGCTGATCGACGGCCACCAGTTGGTCTGCAAGGCCGCCGAGGAGCGCGTCGTGCGCGAAGTTCATTTGGATATTGACAAGAGACTTCTCAAGAAGGTCCTGGAGTACGTCTACACGAAACAAGTGGAGGGTCTCAACTTCACTGTGAGGCAGTCTTTGTTTTCGTCATAACCGAGCCACATCGCCGAACGTCGTTACTCGCTTCCACAGCTTGCCCGCGATTTGATCGAAGTGGCAGATTTGTGGGCAGCCGCCGGCCTGCGAGAAGTGTGCTGCAACTTCCTCCTCGATCGACTCACGCCCGACAACTGCGTCAACGTCTGGCGTTACGCGACGACGTATTCGTGCTCCCGCCTGGCGAAGGAGACTCGCCGCTACATCCTTCGCAACGTCCGTCCGATCACACTCGAAGGACAGAGTGTCGAGTTCTTCCAGCTGAACGGTGAACGAGGTGGCTGCTTCGGTTTGTGATTTGTCGAAGCCGTTCGGCCCTCTTTGTAGGCGAGGAGGTGTTATCGTTGCTGATGGACGACCGACTGAATGTTCGCTCCGAGAAGGACGTCTGGCAGATCGTTCTCAACTGGGTGCGTCCTGTGGAGAAGGGGTCGCCGCGCGAGTGTCGGCTGGACCAACTGCCCTCCCTGATGTCGGCCGTCCGCTTCGGTCTCATCTTCAAGCAAGACGGGAACGAGCACTTCGCCGACATCGTAGCCAGTCACCCCCTGTCGCTGCGGCGCCCGGCTGTCGTCGACCGATTCCTGCGACGCGTCCGCGCCGCTGCTCGTTCGGCAGCCGACCTGTCAACGGATGCGCAGCAGCACCATCTGCTACTTCGCCCGCGTCTTCCCGAGTCGGTTCTGCTGGTGGTGGGCGGATGGGGTTCCGGCACACCCACGAATGCCATCGAGTATTACGACGCCTGCGCCGACAAGTGGACAGTTCTGGTCGGTTAGCGACCCACCTACGTACCTGCTTATGACTAGTACTGTGCAGCTAGCTGGTGATTGGCAGGTTCTGTTCTCCAGTTAGTGACTTGCGCCGCTTTGCAGAAGCCGCGCGAAAGCGAGCGCGGCCGCGCATACCACGGCCTGGTTCTGGTGGGCGAGAAGGTGCTGGTGGTTGGAGGCTTCGACGGCAGCGATTACTACAACTTCGTCAGGATATTCGATCCAGTTTCCGCCCACTGGGACATCGCTGCTCCCATGCACGCGCCCAGGTGCTACGTCGCCGTTGCCAAGCTGAATGAGAAGGTAACGCCGGGACAAGGCGAACTGCAGTGGGCACAGTACCAGCTTTCTCTTCTGTTGGAGGTCTATGCTGTGGGCGGCTACGACGGCCGCACTCGTCTGCGCAGCTGCGAGGTCTACGACTGGGAGCGGAATCAGGTGGTCTCTGATCAGTCCCATGGGCCAGTGGAGAAGCCATGCGGCTATTGCCGCCCTGAACGGCGAGCTCTGGTGCTGTGAAATGCAAGAATGAACTGTCGTCGGCATTTCGTAATCATACTGTACCTACTACCAACTCGACGACTGCGCGTCCTTGTCCTACTGCCGTGTCGTCTGCCTTTGGCAGGCAAGCTCTACGTAGCTGGCGGTTTCGACGGCGAGACAGTGTTGGAGACGGTGGAGAGATACGAGCCGCAATAAATGGATCGGTGGGCGCCAGTCGCTTCTTTGGGTAGCCCCAGGTCGGCAGCGATGGCGGCAGTGGCCGGCGGACAGCTCTTCGTAGGAGGCTTCAGCGGCAGCGAGCGCCTCAGCTCTGGTGGAATGTTATGCATATGCAGTTGTGCTCGTCGCTCCTCCCTTTCTTCTCAACATCCCCATTGTGTCGAGGTGAGCGCTACGATGCGGAGAACAAGCGCTGGACGCCCATCGCTTGCATGCACAAGGCGAGAAAGGAATTCTGGCTGTGGCGAGTCGGACGGCTTCGTCGGTACGTCGTGGGCGCCGGCTACGACGGTGGGGATGAAAGCTTTGTGGGACGACATACCAAGACTTTGGGCGCTATCGTCGTCCACTGCTGATGTCTGTTAGGCCACTCGACAATCGGGGACGTGGAGCGCTATGACTGGCAGACGGACAGTTGGATGGTGTTAAGCTCCATGAACGTGTGGCGCAGCGCCATCAAAGCCCTTCCGGGTGCCTTTGGAGCTGCTGGGCCTTCTCGGCCAACTCTTGCCGCTGCTCAGCCACCCACCAAAGGATGGAATCGGCGACGAGGACGACGACCACTCTACCTCCATTCTCGCCAAAGGGCCTGATCCCGGCGACGGCCCAAGTGATGGCCTGTGATCCACTTCCCTTGTCACGTATTCAGAACTCGGTCTAGCTAACGTCTTAGGCACTTT
>JASAMZ010007845.1:0-14055 GCA_030248115.1 Linhomoeus sp. GSCO2_2 | reverse complement strand
CCATCCACAGCAAGCTGTAGGGAAGCTGTAAAGGTAAAAGTTGGAGATATGTTACAGTAGCTCAATGTGGTCACACCTCTGACGCCAAATTTCTCAGCATCCTAGACCCATTCGTGTGGGTATGGGAGCTCGTAACGTAAAATTGTCACGCGCGCGGGCCCTCGTGGAGGAGGTCTCCAGCAGCAGGAGCAGCTGGCGTCTCCCAGAGAGGTGGCCGGCGAATCAAATTTGAAACGTTCGTTCTCGAACGTGTAACCAGCTTTGATGTTCGTTCAAAACTATTCAAAAGTATCATTTCTCCTCTTCGCAGTGGTGCAAGTCGCATCGCAATGTCTGTGGTGCAGCACAAGTTGTGGCTGCTTCAAGCCAGTGAGTCTTCTGAAATCGGCCAGTTTTGCGTCTCGAGCTCCTATTCCCGCACGAATGAGTTTAGAATGCTGAAATTTGGCGTCACATTGTCAACACATTGAGCTATCAAATCTCCAACTTTCACCCTTCTAGCTTTCCTACAGCTTGCTGTGGATGGTTGGCTAGACTTTCTAAACGCCCAGTATACGAAGCGTTGGCGCCACAGTTCCTGGGTGTACTTTATGCCCGGAGAGAAGAGATGGGAGGGCAGCGAAGAGGCGGAGCTGGGAGACACCTACTCGGCCGAGGGGCTGTCTCTGAGGTCGACGGCGACCACGACGACTAGACAAGGACTGCTACCCCTGATTGGACGGCCCCCTTGCCGCTACGCCAGCAGAACTATCGACACCAACTTCGAGTTTCCCAGACCTATCTCGCCATTCCGGGTGAGCAACTGGATTTGACGGAGTTGTACCCGGCCAGATGGTGGTGGGGGTTGGGGGGGGGGGGGGGGGGCTGGAATTCCCTGGAGAGCTTCCTCCAAAAAAACCCAGCTACTCCATCCACCCCCACGGCCCCACCCCCTCCCCCCTTCCCTCCTCCCAATTACACGTATCCACTGATGGCCACTTTTGACCATCCTACTGAAACACGCTCCAGCCCTTTAGCAACCAGCGGCTCTCCAAAAGCGGGCTGCAGATGCTCGACCCACACGAGTCAGAGTTTGTATTTATATAGTGTCGTTGATTCAAGCAAGCCAGCGGCTTCAGGGAAAGCTGCGCTCGAAACTGACCGTGATTCACTCCACGGACTCGCCCATCGACCCCTGCAAGCTGCCTTCTCATTCCGTGGTCGGATTCAAAATGCCGGAGGGTGGTACGCCAACCCCAATGATGGCACTCGCCCGCGAGAACAACAGGAGACACGGATTGGGTCTCGACGGGCCGATTGTGTTCTCATTTTGGGTGGACTCGGTCAACGGGAGGTACACAATGTAATGGCGGCCGAAGAGATGCCAAGCTGATTTTACATGTACAGACAGTACTGCACTCTAGGTACCTACAGTTGGCATCGTACCGCTGGCATCGTTACGCTGAAACTGAGTTTTACTAACCCGAAACAAAGGCTTGAAAATGTATGTGCAACTGAAAACTTATACTAAAGCTAAAATTCAATGAACTTTTTTTTCAAAGCCAACTCCGTGTTAGAGGTTACATTGCGGTGGGCAAGTCGCTGAGAAACTACTGCTCTTCGCGCTCGCGCGACGTCGTGACAAAAGAGTCGACTCGGACAGTGTCGCATGACTACATCGTAACCAGGATGGTCTATGATCATCAAGTGCCCATCGATGTGTGGCTAATGGAAGCGCAACTACTTGTGAGTTGTTCCTTGGCGCGGTTCGTTCACAAGCTGCATTGCAATGTGTTTTGTACTTCAGAAAATAAACACCACGCTCAGAGAAGGCCGCACGCAAGTGTAACAACTTGCTTTTCAGGTGATTCTACCGGCAGGTACAACTGAAGTGCCTGTGTACGCGCCTCACATAAGAACGGTTGCTGTAAAGGATGGTGGGTTGGGACTCGACCCGCGCAAAGCACTGCAAGACGACAAACAGTTGCGCAAGGAGTTTGAGCTCAACAGCGCAGTTGACAGCATTTTGTTGCCGAAGCGCGATCCGGACTATGTTCAGGTAGTGTTTTGTAGATGTACCTACAATAATCAATCTCACGCGTACGTACGTACGTGCGTGCGTGCGTGCGTGCGTGCGTGCGTGCGTGCGTGCGTGCGTGCGTGCGTGCGTGCGTGCGTGCGTGCGTGCGTGCGTGCGTGCGTGCGTGCGTGCGTGCGTGCGTGCGTGCGTGCGTGCGTGCGTGCGTGCGTGCGTGCGTGCGTGCGTGCGTGCGTGCGTGCGTGCGTGCGTGCGTGCGTGCGTGCGTGCGTGCGTGCGTGCGTGCGTGCGTGCGTGCGTGCGTGCGTGCGTGCGTGCGTGCGTGCGTGCGTGCGTGCGTGCGTGCGTGCGTGCGTGCGTGCGTGCGTGCGTGCGTGCGTGCGTGCGTGCGTGCGTGCGTGAGTGCGGCCTGTGTCACCACGGTCGTGACTAGAATTTGAAATTCGCTACGCTAGCCGAATTTCGTCAATTTTGCTTGGTCAATTTTATCAATTTTAGGCGATTGTTCAAATAAGGCGCCGTCTCGTCGAACTCCAAGTTCTACGCGGGACGGTGCATTTGGGTGAAACAACGATACCGTGCAAGGTGGGCGAGTATATGCCCACATTGGTCTTTCAAACCATACAAGATGCCGGACCGGGAAATCCGCGGACCTTCGTCGTTTCTACTGTCAGAGTTGAGCCTCAAGACTACATGCGCGTCGTCGAACGCCGCCCAGAAGAGTCGGAAAGTTGGTTTTGCCTAATGCCCCCCCTTGGTGTGAGACATGCATCAGATCAGTTGCGGTTCTCGGACTTGGGATTGGATAGGAAGCTTTGGCGTGCGCTGCAGGCGTTGCCAATACTCACCTGTAGTTATAGAATTGCTGTGTAACAGGACCGCACGAAAAAAGTTTTGACCACTTTGGGATTTCCCTGCACCAAATTGCTCTAGACTTCCGGCATCGAAGGTGAATATTTTGGCAATTTTTGGTCTGTTCTGCTACTACATGTGCTCTGAAATGGGACTGCAGGTGAAATTTGTTTACTATTGACGTGTTACCGCGCAAAATTATTCCTCCAGGAAGGGCTAATGGGGAGGGAGGGGGGGGGGCGAAGCAAAACCGTCCCCCTATGGATCTGTTACAGTACTGCCGCCCATTCTGTGTGCAGCATTCGCCTTTAGGCTTCTGCGAAGTCTTGCTGTCGGTGACCGAGAGGTCCAACCGTCTTGTTCTTGGCATGCCCCTCTTTCGTAACTTCTATGTCGAACTGACCCGGGAGCAGAGAGCTGATTTGGCTGTGACGAGGGAGACGCTTGTGGCCAGAAGGAGCGGTAACTGCAACCCGGATGGCGCTGTTGCCGTGCCATCTGGTATTTTCGTTCATGGAGAACGGTTCCGCGATGTTCGTCCGACGGACTCAGACGACTATGAGGCTGCTGAGACGCCGGCCAGTGCTGCCAACGCGGCTGCTGAGTCATCAGGAGGTGCTCCTGCGGATATCATCGTCCATCGTGACTTCGACAATGGTGCGAGCCCACTGGCTTATGCAGTACTTCCTTTCCGTCCTGTTTTGGTGCATAGATACACTCGCGGTCTGAACCACCGCTACATAGCGGGTGTTTCGAAAGTCCAGCCCCAATGAATCAAAAGCTCGAAACGCGAAATTGGTCCCGCACGCTAGCCCTCGTGGAGAAGGTCCCCGAGCAGCAGAAGCATCTGGCAGCCCCCCGAGATGGGACCGGCGAATCAAATTTAAATTGTTTTGTTCTCGAGCGTGTCACAACTGTGATTTCGCTCAAACAGCATTCGAAGGCATTGTTTGTTCTCTTTGCAGTGGTACAAGTCGCATCAAAATAGCTGCACCGCAGCACAAGTATTGGCTGCTACAAGCCAGCGAGTCTTGAGTAATTGACCAATTTTGCGTTTCAAGCTCCCATTCCCGCAAGAATTGGGTCTGATCGGCACTGTATGTGTCTAGAAAACACAACGGCCTCCCTGACGCCCCCATCCGTTTCTTGTGCATCCAGATTCTATATACGCTCGTTCAAAGCAATTCAGATTTTGGAGACATCTTCGACGAAGACGACCCAGCCAATCATTGACAACCTACTCTGTTGCAGCTGAAGCCGAACCTTGATTCAGGATCCACTGTTCCTTACCTAGATACGTGTCCACTTGTCCCTGGTACTGCTTGTTTGGTCTGGGGCTAGTGCAACATTTGAGGAGACAACATATGCCTGATCGAGAAAAGAATCATAGAAATCCTTCGAGCGTTGGCAAGCAGTGGCGTCGCCTTGATGCGCATGTGCTAAACGCTCCCAGCGATACAGCATTCAGTTGGCCTTGTCAAGCAAAGATTATGAAGTCTGCGACAGGACAACCTGTCCTCACGTTACACGCACAAGTCGCACCTAAAGTGTGCTTTCAGCTTCGTCCCATTCCCGTCAGCACGTGACACGCACATTGTAAATGCATTGTAAGTGACGTGTCAGCCAATGGGCAATGCGAAAGCAGACAAAGAGGTTGGACCACTGTCTGCTCGGCAGCGCATCAGCTGCAGCTTGGCGGGCGAATGGATCAAGCAGCCCGCGCTGAACTCGCTGCTGGAACCATATGTTGCATGAGAACGCTCCAAGCTGTTCTCATTACCAGGCCGTTCGTTGCCCTCAATGTTCTGAATGTTGTCTTCCGAGCTCTGTGCAGTATATTGGCTGCCTTCGACGATGTAAGCGTAGGCGCGAGAAGCTGCAAGACTGCATCCATTGCACGTCACGCTTGAACTTAGACTGTCCTGTAATGCTGCTTCTACAGTGTACATAGTAACGCACGCAACTCAGCTACACAAACATGTAAGAAGACCGTTTATTAATAGGATCTGCTTCGATGTGGTGAGGGGCGTCACCCTGAGCGTCAGACCGCAGGTAATATTCGATGTTCCTTTCCAGCGCGGACATTGTCATGCTCGGGCGAGCCGCATAGTAACCGCCTTAACTTGACATCTTCTGCCCTGTATCCATAGGATCACTTACATACTTCAAACGGAGTCGGTAGTTTCTTTCGCTTGCTGTTGATACCATCAAAAGGAGTTGCAAGGACTAAGGACGGGGCAGCACTTATCTCTGTTGCTGTAGCACGCAACACCTTCGAACAAAGGACTTAGCGCTCTATCAGTGCATGCCGAAAGCGAAGGCTGAAAAGAGAAGTCCGTGAATAGGGCCTATCTACGGCTATTAATGGAGTGCCTGCCGCTTGTGACGCGTCTCGAGTTCGATAACGTGTTAGGTATGCGAATGCTGGAATGTTTCTTGTTGCTTACTTAAACCTACTAGACACTTCATTGCACCACTGTGCTTTCAATGCTCTTTTCTTCTCATCAGACTGAGAAGCTCTTACAGTCTACTGTGATCGTGTGCGTCAACAGAATCAACGTCCCTATCACTCTCTCTCTTTCACCATTCGTCGCCGTCCTCGTCATCTTCGTCGTCGACCTCGTCCTCGTCTTCGTCGTCGTCCTTGTCGTCGTCCTTGTCGTCATCCTTGTCGTCATCCTTGTCCTTGTCCTTGTCCTTGTCCTTGTCGTCATCCTTGTCCTTGTCCTTGTCCTTGTCCTTGTCCTTGTCCTTGTCCTTGTCCTTGTCCTTGTCGTCGTCCTTGTCGTCATCCTTGTCGTCACCCTTGTCGTCATCTTTGTCGTCGTCCTTGTCGTCGTCCTTGTCGTCATCCTTGTCCTTGTCCTTGTCCTTGTCGTCGTAGATCGGAGGGCAGACGCAGAAGGCGTAGCACTTGCCCGTGTACTTGAAGATCTTCCACAGGCCTTTGGGCTTGCTCACGTAGACCCCGTACAGGAAGTCCTTGGCAGCTGCGGGTTTCTGTGCATTTTGGTTCAGTTGGGAGTCCGCAAAGTTGGTGTATTCCAGGGTGCTGCCGTCGGGGTACTGGAAGTCCAGTTGTCCCTTGGACGCCTTGATGTTGATCCAGGTGGTGCCCTCTGGAAAATGGATGAAATTTGTTGAGAATTCTTCATGGGAATTCTAGTAGAAGTCAGGTGTGATGTGAATTGGGTCGCGCTATGCTACTGTGCGATGCACTGTGAAGATGTACCTCATACGGCAGGGCTATTTGCGTGGCAACTAGCATGTGCTGTGGTTCAGATGGCGATTGACCAACCAAATGTCCCCCTTTGCAGTTAATTGGAAGATGCAGCGCTGGTCCCGTATCTCCAATTCATTTGATGGTCTTTTGGAGTGAACGGGGGGGGGGGGGGGGGGTTGAGTCATGGGTGGGAGTGAGGTTGGTTGGAGGCATAACGCCGATCATCTTACCCCCCCCCCCTCTCCTCATTTCCTATTTCAGACTACTATAAAAATTTCCAAGCCGACCCACTTATTTTGGACTTGACGGCCTTTTGCAATCCCGCATCCTTGATGACCACCAGTTCACTGTCCCAGTCGTCCTTGCAGTACCCCTCAGCGTCTTTCAGGTTGTATTTCCTGAACTACCCGCAATATGTCGTGTTGTTGAATGTTATTAATTTATTTATTTGTTGCATAATTTAATTCCAACGACTCACTCGTCGCTGTTGCGGTAGCAGTACTCCACCTTGCCCTTGATTCTCAGGGGCTTGAATCCCTCCTTGCAGTGGGGCTTGGGTGGCTTGGGCGTGGGTTCCGGCTCCGGGGTGGGTTGGGGCGGGCAGTGCTTGCACTCTCCGGGTTCGCCCTGGTCGCCCTGGGGGCCCGCTGGTCCCTGCGCCCCGTCCTTCCCGGGAGGCCCCGGCACTCCGTCCACTCCGTCGACCCCGTTCTTTCCCGGAGCCCCGTCGTTGCCGTCTTGGCCCGATGGGCCCGGTGGGCCGGGTGGCCCGGAGTCCCCTATGGGTCCAGGAGGCCCTTGGTCTCCGTCTTTCCCATCTTTGCCCGGCGGCCCGGCATCTCCCTTAGGTCCCGGAGCCCCGTCTTGCCCATCCTTCCCGTCAATACCGTCCGACCCGTCCCTACCCGCTGGGCCTTGGGGACCCGGCGGGCCTCGGACCACTGGCACCTTGATGCAGATCTTCTGAAGGCAAGGGAAATACACTTTGGATGGCTTGTACCTAAGAAGTACAGTAGCCTCTGGGAATGACATAGGGCGCTATTGAAAGACGCAGCTTGCTGCACTGTCCCAGTAACTTATTGCCGTAAATACTGCAACAAGCCCGCTCTGTGGGGCGCCGACTACAGCCGAGGGGTGAAGGGGGAGGGAGTGGGTGGGGGGGGGGGGGGGGGGGGGGATATGTTGAAGGATATACGGTACCTACATAGGCAGATGGTTCAGTAGCACTATGTACCTATCTAGCCAGTTTGCTGAGGGTTCAAGACGGATTTATCCACATAGGAGGCATTGATTGCCAACCACATAGAAGGCTGACTCAATTCACCAACCTTGTGAGGAGGGTACGGTCTGTCCGACTTGCCATCCTGTGAATTTCAATTAGTCGTAATTTTGCAACAACAGCATGCGTGTATTACGACTATGGCCACGCACACACGTTTCGTCTGAATGCTTTGAACGTTGGACGCTAGACGTTGATCACATTGTCACTCAATGCGAATAGCGACTTGAATGTATAACACCAGCCAGACTAACATCAATCGGCAATCAACTCACTTTGTCGTTGTCCCCATTCGCCAGAACCGCCGCGGCAGTCATTGAAATGAGCAGAGCGATAGCTGCAACATTTGCAAGCATTGTTACTCTTAACTAAGCGTGAGCCCTGTTCGATAGGTGCATGCTGTGTCAAAATGGTGCAACTATTTTGGTTACACAGCTTATAGGTGTAGTTACATTATTGACTGCACATTGCGACACCAACGATACACAGGTGGTATGTGCCGAAACTCTAAGGTAGGACTATTGCAGACTGCAATACTTGAGAAACCAACGCACATAGACACTGCCTAATTCTAAACTTTTTTAAATGGGGGCAATTTCTATGGCATTACACACCCAGTCGCTCCATCGCGATCTCTCTTCTTCTCGACTACTTGTTTCCTTCAAAAGGTCTACAGTTTACAACAGTTCAGAGGCGGATAATTCTCCAGTTCTGACTGCTACTATTTATAGACGGGTTCTCGCGTTTTGTTGTGGCGCCAACATTCTCTCTGTCCCCTACCCGTGAGAGTGAATTGCCTGAGAAAGCTCAGTGACTGACACCTTGGCAGTCGTGAGACGTGTTACTATAATGCAATTGCATAGTTGCGCGAATCACCTTTCGTGCGCCAGCTCTCAGGCCGATTAGAAGACACAACTCGATCGTCGATGGGAAGCAAGGCAGTTGATGCTGATATCACCAGTGTTCAGACGCTTCCGGTGAGGTTACAATCGTGAGACTGCGCCAGCTGTAGACACCACACCGCAATTGATCCAGGTCGTGAATCAGAACTTAGAGAATTTTTATCGACGTCGCTAATTCTCACCGTATGAAGAATTATTGAGGAAATTGGATGCTGCAATTCGGCCAGTCTGTGCGTCTGTATTTAGGAACGTTTCGTCGGTTTGAGCTTGGTTTTCAACACACGATAAAAAGAGCATTTTCTAGGTTTATTCAATTACTCCCCCCCCCCCCAGTGTATCTTTGTAATTGCTGTCTATGGCTTCTCATCCTGCTTTGATGGCACAGAACAATTGAATGCCAGCAAAGAATTACGACAAAGCAATATGTGCAGTATAGGAGGAGACCAATCGGGCTGATTGCCTCGTGTGTCCCATCTTCAAATGATCGATATGTTTGCCCGCTTTGGAAGAGGATTTTATGGCTCTCTTGCGATGATAGCAACCACTAAATGAAGTCATTTTCTGTCAGAGTGTAGTAACGCGAATGTACGTGTTTAAGCAGTCAACCAATGGCTGTAATGCAGAAAACAGCCAAACCAGTTGAGCACGTCAATGCCGGCGACACAAGGTACGTTATGTGACAAAATCATCAGTTAACTTGTCGTAATTATCGTAACATTATCTTCAAATACTACGCCTATCCTCCTTCTACATTTGTTAGCTTGGTTGTCGGCACATCGTTTGATTTAGAGAGGAGTGTGGTTAATCTGCGGTATAGCACATACATTGTATGTATGCATTCGTATTCGTCATTCAGAACGCCCCACAGCCGAATTCGAAAACGTCGCAACGACGTCCCGCGTGAGACAGACCGCTACTTGGACAATGAGAAGCCGAAATTGTCAGACATTTTCCTAGAGACTGACATCGAAGGACTTTCCGAGTTGTATACGGCCAACAATCTTTGCGAGAAATTGTTCTGGACCGTAGTGGTCTTGACCGCCTTGTTCTGCTTGACGCTGTTTTGCTACAAGGAGATCGCGGAGTATTTCCAGTATGGAATCAGGACGGAGTATCAGTATGTCAACGACCGGCATATGTCATTTCCCGAGGTGGTCATCTGCCCATTCAACAAAGTCCATTGGTAATCGCGTCGTCGTCGTCGTCGTCGTCGTCGTCGTCGTCGTCGTCGTCGTCGTCGTCGTCGTCGTCGTCGTCGTCGTCGTCGTCGTCGTCGTCGTCGTCGTCGTCGTCGTCGTCGTCGTCGTCGTTGTCGTTGTCGTCGTCGTCGTCGTCGTCGTCGTCGTCGTCGTCGTCGTCGTCGTCGTCGTCGTCGTCGTCGTCGTCGTCGTCGTCGTCGTCGTCGTCGTCGTCGTCGTCGTCGTCGTCGTGCTCGTCGTCGTCGTCGTCGTCGTCGTCGTCGTCGTCGTCGTCGTCGTCGTCGTCGTCGTCGTCGTCGTCGTCGTCGTCGTCGTCGTCGTCGTTGTCGTCGCCGCCGCCGTGTGTTTGCCTCCACCATCAGGCGTCAAAGGCAAAAGGCCAACGTCAGTCAAGCATTCGAAAATACCCACGTGGCACATTTGCACTCCGAAATGATGAGCGCACCAGTAGTGGGTAAATGCTGCAGACCAGTCCCAGGCCCGCCGGAGCGGCGGCGGCACCCACGCATATGCGTGCGGCGGCACCCACGCACATGTGTGCGTGCATGGCAGCGAGTGGAAGGCGAGTGGAAGGCGAGTGGAAGGCGAGTGGAAGGCAGGCGTGTTACACAAACCGGTCCTGCGTGCGTTCGGCGCGCGGCGATTTATAGTGTAATAATTTTGATATCGCGTGCTAATTAATTGTGCGCGTCCGTTCGCGTTTTGCGTCGAGTGTGCGTTGGCACGCGTCCAACACGCGTTTCGAAACAGCGTCCCCACGCGCCAGACACGTGTACAGTGGAGGGTTGTTGCATACTGCATGCGCGTGTTGGTTGCGCGGGAGATTCAAATTCAAACTCGGCGTCACTTTTACAGTGTACATATGTAGGCAGGCATACACAATCACACGCATACGTACAGTGCGTCTAGCGCGTGTTGGCACGCGTCCAAAACCCATTTTGAAATTTCAAAAACAGCGCCATGCACGTGTACAGTGTGGAGGGTTGTTGCATACTGCATGTGCCTGTTGGTTGCGCGGGAGATTCAAATTCAAACTCGGCGTCACTTTCACAGTGTACATAGGCAGGCACACGCATACGTACAAAAGTGCGAGTTGGGAAGTCCTCACGCCCACTAGAGTGGCAGAGTGGTATGAGCTTCGGATTGCGTGCAGGAGGTCATCGGCGGTTCGAATCCCCTGGCGAGCAGTAGTTCTTTGGAACCCGTAGGAGACATCGTCCGAGCCGCGGCGCAAGCTTTTGCCATGCTTTTGCCACTTTGATGTCTGGAGCTATACCTACATCTGTGACAACGCATTGCCAGGCCGTAGCGGCCTGGTGGGCCCAACGTGCAGCCGTACAGGCCCTGCGCGGCCTAGTCTGGCCTGACGTCGGCCCATGCGCAATGTGCAGTTGCACAGGTATGTACAGGGTAGCGTAGTACAGCGTCATCCTGTTTGCAACTCCCGCAGACGCGCGGCGCTCATTTGCAAAATTTTGTAGTCATTCCAAACAACGTACGCCTTCTTTTGAGAAAACTACAAGGTTTTATTTTGCCTTATCTTAACCAGTGAATGCAGCATGGCACAAGTCGAGAGCAAAGCCAGACAAGATTCGGGTGGCTCGAGTGGCGCGTCCAACAAGCCAGACAGCACCAGTGATGACGAGGTCGCAACGTTTCGCCACCACTGGCGCTCCTACATCGGGACGCAGTGGATCAAGAGCAGCGAGCGGCGCTACACCTACGTCAGGGAGCTGGATGGCGTGGACTTCACCAAGCAGCTGGTCATCAACTACATGAAGGCCATCATGAGGCTGGACAAGTTCCAGGGCCACCTGCTCCGCCTCGGCGTCTGCTACGCCAGCATTCTCAAGAACAACAAGACGGGCGAGCTGCAGCATGTCTACGCTTCACCTGGCACCGGTTCCGTCTTCGACTTCACAGCCGGCCGCATCTTCGAGATGGAAACTGCTGTACAAAGCTACGACTTTGACAACATCGAGCAAGCGTGCAGTGGCGCCGGGAGCCAGTGGAACTTCTTGGAGTTCTCGCACATGGAGATTGACATTTTGATCTTGGATTAGGGTTTCACATTCCTGTTTGACAAGCACTGCACTGTTGTCTTAGTGATTTCGCCTAATTACCAACAAAACACTCTTTGCCATCTGACGCAACTCTCGCAGCTCATTTTGGAAGTAACAGTTGTACAGGATTGATGCGGAGGGGTTTTTCTGATGTGAATATAGCAGGCAGGTGTAGGAGAGGGCACAGTTGTGGCCTTCTACTTGTCTGCACCGCAACAGTCTAACAAGCCCAATGTGTAGGCAATAGGCATACGGACCACGCGTGACCTATTCGGTCCTACCTAACGTTGGTCCATATGCATAGCACAATGTGCAGTTGCACAGGTATGTACAGAGTAGCATGCGCAGCGTCTGTTGCGTCCTGCGAAACTTCCGCCAACGCGTTGCGCTCATTTTGAATTTTGCCATTCTACCTTTTGTGTTGCAAAACGTGCTCCTTCACCTAGAGCTGTGAAAATGGCCTCCTCCTCCTCTTCTATGGGCTCGCCTAAGCGCCAGCGGCGCTGCCTGGCGGTCGACGTTCCCAGCGTCCCTACCAACAAAGATGACGTTGCAGGAGAGTGCCCTGGAGACGAGATTGCTGCCTTCCGCCACTACTGGCGCGATCATATTCGCTCGCAGTGGATCAAGACGAGCGAGCGGCACTACACCCTGATCAGAGACCTTGCTGGCCTGGACTTCACCAAGAACCTGGTGCTCGCACATCTCAAGATGCTGCTGACCTTGGAGAAGTTTGAGGGCAAGCAGCTGCACGTCGCCGTCCAGTACGCCAGCATTCTCAAGAACCGCAAGACTGGCGAGCTGCAACACTTCTATCCTCTGCCAGGCTACAGTCAGGCCTTGTCCTTCACCATGGGCAGCACTTTCGACGCTGAGAATGGCGTGAGAGACTCGAATTTCAATGACATCTGCGAACAGGCCTGCAGCGGAGCTGGGAGCCACTGGAACTTTATGGAGTTTAGCCATATGGATATTGAAATCTTAATTCTTGATTAGCATTCTACTGATTTTTAGCACTCCGACCCCAAAAGGGGCGGAGTGCTATAGTGGAGCTGCTCCCGATCAAAATTTTCCACCCAAGATTTCTCGCGCGTGGTTCGTCCGATTTGGACGGGGTTTTTTTTAATCGATAGCTCTCGAGGGATAGTAGGTGTGGACGGACCTTCGTTTTTTTCGCGTAGTGGGAAAATTTTGAGAAAAATTCAAAAATTTGAAAATTTACTTACTGGGAGGGTGTTCAGCAGCTGCTACTTTCTGGAATAATGGGCCGATTTTGATGCCCTTTGGATATGTTGTAGTCCTCGACGAGACGAAGAGGGGACAAAAAATCCCGACCCTCTAGGTCGACGCGTTCTCGGGTTACGGTAGCCGAAAGTGGTTTTTTGACAAAAATTTGCCTTCCAAAAATCCTAGTGAATCGGGGAGTTGTTGGATCGGGCCAGATATCTCAAATCGGCAAGATTAACATGTTCTCTTTCGTTTAAGACCAAAATCTCTGAAATCCGCCGCGGAAATCTTGAGTTCTGCTGTGCCAACGGGTCTCCGTCGGGGGTCGAAAATGCCGATTTTTGACTTTCGGCCGTTTTAGCGCCCGATTGCGATTATTTATGGTCAAATGGACTGCACCACGCGATTCCCCGTCGAAAACTGATCCGGAATCGATTTTCAAAAATATTTTTCCGGCTACCGTACCCCAGCCGCGTCCAAAATTCGAATTTCCACCCGGGTGGTCAAAATCAATGTTGGAGTCGATCCCGGTGCTTTCGAGGTCGCTGATGCCGAATCTGGCGTTATTTTGGCGTTTTGGATCAAGATTGGCGAGTTTTGGTCGAAAATCGACCTATCGTAGCCCTATCGTATTCGACGAAACTGAAAGTGTGGTAATTGTATGGTTGAAGTGTCGATTCTAGGGTAGTATTTCGCGGCGAGGAACGCGAATTCGCTATTGGTTTCTCCATATTGTGTCGATTTTGCCTTCAAACAGCCACTTTCCTAATGCCGAAATTTAAATTTGAATGCAACTTTTACCGTACTCTCCTCAAACTGTGTTGTGACTCAAAGTTGCGCGCCCATTCAAACTTCTGGATTGAAGGAAATGCAGTGCGGAAAGACGGCGTGGTAAAGTGAGCATTTGCGCATGAATTGTCAATTCCCGTCCAAAATGGTAAGGCGAGTCGGCGATTGGCGCAGCCCCGAATCTTAGCTGCCGGCTACATGTTGAATCGAACCGAAATGGCAAATTTTGGGCTCAATTCGGCTTGGTCTACAGGATTTTGGTGGAGTTCTGCTGCGCGCCGGTCCTTGTAAGTGGAGGGAATATGCGTACTCTGAAACTCGCGCGCCGGCGGAAATTGTGGAGAATCTTCGGGCGGAAATCGGCCTTATTTCTCATGATAAGTGAGTGGCGGTCTGCTTTCTCCCGTTCTGGTCGGAGTGCTTCACTGCAGGCTCTCCTGCACGTTTCCCTTGTTGTGATTTGGTATACGGCCTTTGCACCACTGGCATACTGTTCAGTTATAT
>JASAMZ010007842.1:0-31918 GCA_030248115.1 Linhomoeus sp. GSCO2_2 | reverse complement strand
TGTTAGGTATCATATGTACGAAAAGCAACCAATTTCGGATGCACAGTATTTTGTAGTGAAAACAGCCACCGCGGCCACAGATGACTGTAGCTGACCAACCGCAGGTATGGTGTAGTTGGAGAAGAGGCCGTTGAGGGCGAAGATGCAGACCCACATGGAGATGAAGTAGCCCAGGGTCCAGACGCCGTTCTGGCCCATCTCCTGTAGAGAACGAACTTCCAACATGTACACGCACAATAATCTGCCACAATAACGCCAAGGATTGCAAAGCCCGTAGCCGACTATTACTATTAGTTGCTGCGTCTAGAGCTCAGTACATATACTTGTGTTAAGCTGCGTATGCAACTGCTTGCAAGTACAGCGTCTCAAATATCGTCATGTGTCTATTGTACTCTTGGATTTTAAAATTGCAACTTTGCATTTTAAAAGTCAGGACGACTTTTGGAGCGAGTTTGCCACTTCACTATTCGGCGCCCAGCGGGGAGCCAATCAGTCACCGACCACGAGGCACCAGGAGAGATTCCTGTTGACGTGGTCGGCGAAGTCTGTGGCCAGGAAGAGGCACATGAGTGTCGTGGTGGCCAGGGAGACGAAGATGACGAACCAGAGGAAGCCTGAGGCCCCCGCGCCGCCCCCAGCCGCCCACGTCGAGAATAGCATCACGGCCACCAGCAGCTGCGAATTGGGAGGATTTGGGGATTGAGATGGAGGATGTCATGCAAGAGACGGGGGGGGGGGGTGGTGCGGGGGGAGTGTGCGAGTGGCAGGCCGCAGACAGAGAGGGGGGGGGGGGGGGGAGGTAGGTTTACACTTTCCCTGAGAGACCGGGAAAATGCGCGGGAAGGCATTGAAATGCTTACGCCTTCCGGCTTCTGCAGTAACAAGATTAGTAGACGGGGGCAGAGCCCCTCGGGGCACTCCTCCCCTCTTTCAGAAGAATTTTGGGAGTTAAATTATGCTGCCCATTGATGAACGAGACATGTCAGTGAGGCTTTGTGGCCATTCTGATCGCAAAATTAATAGCAAATTCGGATTTGTGACCCTCGAATACCCCATATTTGACATACAGCACACCTAGCTTCAGCTGAACTGACACAATCAGGTTTTCCACTTGAGGGCACGTATGGTGGTATGCAAATTCTTAAAAAATGGTCCCACACATCTCAAAACGAAAAAACAACGTCAAATTCGTGATCAGCGTCCCCGAAAAGCCGGAATCGAGTACTTACATGGTAGGTGCCCTGGACAAATCCGGCAGCAAAAATTTTGAATTCAAATTTCCCGCCAAAATACGCGTCGGATGAAAAAAGTGTTACTAACAAAAACTATGCATCCTTCGATGCTCTATCACGTGAAAGTCGAATTGACACCAAAATGTATCAACGGGGCCCACTTTGCACCAAAATACCGAAAATTTATCGAAAAAATTTTAATTTCTCGAAAAAACAGTTTCCGGCTGGGATCTTTTCTCGTTTCCCGGAACGACATTCCTAAGCACCAAAAACTTGCCAAACATCAACGTAATCGATTGGCACACCAACAAATGGGAAACGCAGAATTCTGAAATTTTGACCAAAAATCGATTTTTTCAACTTTTCACCCAAAATTTGGCCAGTTGGAGAGAAGTGATCTACTACAATGTTATAGAGCTCGCCGAGCTCTATCAATTGATCTTTATCCCATCTCGCTGCGAGCACGCTATTAAGAGTTATGCCAGCGCGAAGTTTTACCCGGAAACCCGGGACCCAACTTTGGGTGAATTTCCCGGCTCGGGGTAAATCTGACCGGGTTTCTCTAAACGGTTTCGGAATTGACTATCTGAGCTCTCTTAGTCGACACAAAAATCGTGAAATTTGCTTATAGCAAAATACACTTATGACTTGTGCCGCAAACCCTACTTTTGGGTCGAAAAACCCGGTTTATGCCACCCGGCCCGGGTAGACCCGGACCCAGCCCGACGGCGTCCTCACCATCGGATAGCCCAATGTCTCTTACATATTCGGCCCAAAGCTCGTCTCGCTCCGATCTACCAGAACACTATTCTAAGTGTCCAAAGTTCGTCGGAGGCCGAAAAACCGGGTTTTTGGCAACTTGCCAAAAATCGGGTCCCGGACGGAAGTCGAGACCTTCGATCCACCCTGCGCAATCCAGAGACCTATCGAATAAAAAAAAATTCGCCCCGATCGGCCAACTCTACCCCGACTTATGAGCGTTTGAATTTACACAGAATCCGCACCATCACTATAGCACTCCTCCCTTTTGGAGGGGAGGAGTGCCAAAAAGTTTATGGCATTTCTGAATCCGGGGACGGAGGGAATACGTGGTCAATTCCTCTTTAGAGGGTATAGTGGACGGGGGGGGGGGGGGGGGGGGGGAGGAGAAGGGATGCCCGTGCCAGACTTGAGGAGCGAAACAAGCAGCCAAAGTACCGAGTTTGGCCAGAGCGTTGCAACAACTTTCAGATGTCAGAAGGAGTCTCTTACCAATTCCGCCGGCTTGAGAATCCCCGGGAACTGCATGAAGTAGTTGAAGTTGAATTGAATGCTCGGCATTGTCGGCTGTTGCGTCCGTCCGTTCAAAGTTAACAGCGCTCCAACCACTCTCCAGTATGCGCTACTTGTCGCTCGCTAGTCGGCGTTAGAGCGAGAGAGCACATTGGGTACACACACATTCAGCACGGGCGCTGCCAAGCTTGCGCGCCTTGCCTACAGGCTGCTATTGGCGCGACGGGGGTCGTTTATCACGAGCGTGCATGGACAAAGATAAACACTGGCCAGAATGTGCCTTTGCGGTGAGCGCAAACCGGTTTGCAATGATGTGGCGTTGTCCAGCTGACTCAGTCGTCCAAGCATGTATGTAAAGCAGCTGAGTCGTACGAGCGGCGTTCATTTGCGATTACCAAACGTTTCACGTAAAACGGTAGCCCCCTTTGTTAAGCGAAACGGAAACTCAAATTGGCTGCGTACTCTTGTCGAAAATGAACACACATGCACAATAGCAAACTTCCCCAAGAATGGTCACATGTACATACTTCACACGTCGAAGGGGGGTTGGCTACGTTGTCTGCATTTGGCCGCTCCTGCAGTGTGAATAGGCGCTAGATTTCCTCGAACGTGAATTCAACCATTACCTCACCGAGTGGGCCCGCCCTTGCATTTGTCAAGAACTCAAAATCGTTGCGCAAGCCAAGTGAATGCGCGCGCGCTTCTTTACGTGCAGACAACAACCAATCAGCGGCTTACTCCGTCAACAACAATGGAGATAGGTATTCACCCCATGGTGACGCATCGAGACGCTCGCAAAAGAGGAGGGCGTTCGCGAATGGAAATCAAGTTGACAACACCATCCGTTCTTTCTGTCAGTCCGTCCGTTTGTCTATCTCTGTCTGGCGACGGGTGACAAGGCAATCCGCCTGTCTGTCCGTCTGGACTGGAGGCATGCTCAATTTCGATTACTTGCGTACATGTCCTCTTGTCACGCGTGCCGACTTTGCCCGCTCGCGTTTAATTCGCTCGAGCTCTTGCGAGAAGATGCGCGTCACAGACAGTGGCAGTTCGTGTAGCGCAACCCCGTCTCTCCACTGATTTAGTCGTTCCGACGGTCGGAAGTAGTAAAGATCGAAGCAGACGCGACACTAGTGAAGAAGGTGTCTCGACCGCTCGCTAATTTGACTGAGTGCGGCGCGACGCCCGTCGCAAAAACTGCGCGCGCGACGATCACGCGCCCTCGCCGCGCGCCGTATCGGTGACAACGTCGCTTGTTGTCTCGTTCACAGTTCACCCTCTGTCAGTTAGGGTGCGCGGATGCTGAGGTACACTTGCACTCTGGCGCACTGCCCCTTGTAGACGTCTTGAAGACTTTCGGCTGCTGAAGGACAAAAGTGGCAGTCATGACAGTCGCACGGATACTTTTCATCACCACCCTGCTATTGCTGCTCCGTCCCAATGGCTGCGCAGCGTCATCAGACGCCAGCCACGCTCCAGAATCGGGCCCTGAAGCATCGCCTCCAGTCCATCATTCAAAGTCGAAGGCCGAAGTCGACCCGCACGTGAAGAACATTCACGCCGACGAGCACGAGCGCTTCCAGGTGCTCACCTTCAACTGGGAGCGCGTCAGCCTGCCCTGCGGCGTCGCCCTCTGGCTCTTCTTTGCGACACTGGTGAAAATTGGTGAGTGAAGTGACACTTGATCCCAGATGAAGAAGTTTCAAAAGTCGCGCGCTTCAGTGTTCCACCACTCGGAGAAGCTGCTGGGCTTCATTCCCTTCAGTGCCACGGAAATTATCCTGGGGCTGGTCATCGGCGCCATCATGCACTTCACCAGCATGTACTACAGCTCGAGTGAGCATTCACATTGATTCAGTCAAGCAGTGACACGCTCTGAAAGCCCTCCACATTCAGTGGTGCCCATCAAGCTCTCTCCATTCCTCTTCTTCATGTTCCTGCTGCCTCCCATCGTTTGCGAGGCAGGCTACTCGATGCCATTGAGAGCATTCTTCAGCAACATCGGCGCCATTCTAGTCTACGCGGTCGTTGGCACGCTGTGGAACGTCGCCTCCATAGGTGGGAAATCGAGTGTGTCTTTCAGTAGTACAGAACGCTAAGAGTCATGCGAATTCTTTCAGGGTTGACCCTCTACGGGCTCAGTAGCTTCGGGTGGTTCGGCTTCCCGACGACCCTTTTGGATCTCTTGTTGTTTTCCAGCATAGTCTCTGCTGTTGATCCAGTAGCTGTGCTGACTGTCTTTGAGGAGGTGATTTTCCACCTTTCCAAGATACGCTAGTGATGACTTACACAGCGCACTTACAATCCTACTGTCGTTCAGTCGTGGTGCAGCTTCCTCACCTACTACTAGTTTGTGTTCTACATATGTAGCTTCGGTACTGCTTCAGGTTCACGTGAATGAGGTGCTACACATCTGCGTGTTTGGCGAGTCACTACTAAACGACGCCGTCACTGTGGTACTGTACCACATCTTCGAGTCTTTCGTCCACCTCAATCAGCGGGGAGGCATTCTGCCAGTGGACGTGCTGGCGGGCGGCGCCTCCTTCTTCGTCGTCGCCTTTGGAGGAGTGACCATTGGACTGCTCTGGGCCGTTTTCACGGCACTCACTACGAAGTATGCGGGTGGCCGACTACCTATACCCACGCATGGCCAAATGTCAATGCTCGTTGCTGAGTGTGCGTAGTTGATAACGCGTGGTTATTACGCGTGCCCGACTACGCGTGACTGACCACGCGCAACTGACAACGCATGGTAGACGATTACACATGACTGAACACACAGGGCATGACTAGGGACCACGCGTGATTCCAATTCAGTAGAACTTGATGTCAGTCCATTAACTTCAGGTACACCGACCACATCAGGGTGGTGCAGCCGCTGATCTGCCTCCTATTTCCCTATCTCGCCTACTTGACGGCCGAATCTATTCACGTCTCTGGAATTCTTGCGTGAGTTCATCAAACTGTGGGTGAAGCCTATGCCCTACAATATTTTACATCGACTTCAGCATCGTGTTCTGCGGAATGATCATGAAGCAGTATGTCAGGGACAACATCACACACTGCTCCACTACCACAGTGAAGTACTTCTTGAAAACCCTCAGCAGCATCAGTGAGACCATCATCTTCATCTTTCTTGGAATCTCCACCATTTCCCAGTGGAGTAGCCACGAGCTCAATTTCGACGTGCCGTTCATTGTGGCGACCATTGTATCCTGTCTGGTTTTCAGGCTGATAGGTTTGCTGACATGTTTCAAGAGTTTGCTTGTCTTTAATCACTTGACAAATTCTACTTCAGGAACATTTGTGCTGACTTGGCGGTTGAACCGCTCTCGCGTGGTGAAGATATCCCTGGTGGATCAGTTCATCATGGCGTATGGAGGCCTCAGGGGCGCAGTGGCCTATGGTCTGGTGGCCTCTTTGGTGGAGAGTCAAACTCTGGCGAAGACCACTGGAAATGTCTACCTAACCACGACCATCATCGTCACGCTGTTCACTGTGTTTGTTTTGGTATGCCACGCCCAAAATAATGTACCAATCACATAATGTTCACAAATGCATTTCGTGAAGGAGGGAGCGCCAACTAATTGATTAAGGGAACTACGATCAAGCCACTGGTGAAACTTCTGCATGTGAAGCTGGACGAGAAGCACGACATGAGCATGTCGGAAAGAATATACATTAATGTGAGTACGCTCTGCGATGTAGCCCACGCAAGTGGGGTTCTACAAAGCCATGCAGTTTAATTTCAGGGCATGGATCACATCATGTCTGGGGTTGAGATCATCACCGGTCAGAGAGGATCTCACTACCTGAAAGACATGTGCGTACATAGTTCACAGAAAATTGAGAACCTACACACACTTTCTATCGACCTCTGTCCATCGCTCATTCAGGGCCACTCACTTCCACAAGACCTACCTGTACACTCTGCTGGTGCAGGAGCGCAGGCGCATCAGTCCGGAGAACGTCGTGTCAAAGTTCCGCCAGATCAACGAGCAGGAGGCGAAGTCCTATCTGAAGAAGCACGGAAGTCTGAACGTGCTCAACCCCCAGATCGTCAGGTCGGCCAGCGCCGCCAGCTTCAGGTGCATGCGCAGTGCATTTTCGATTACTGGAGTAGTTGTCGGATCTTAAAACAGCGGCGTTTCAGAGACCTCCAAAGCAAGCAAATGGAAAAGGACCACTCTTTCCACGGAGTGAATGAGCGCCACCTGCACGGCGACGAGTTGGTGATAGAGGCCATGGACAAGCTGGCCCCGGGGCGTCACCAACAGACGCTGGCCGGACAGGTCCCGTTGTAGAATTTGAAATCCACCTATCGCTCGTTATAACGATCTTCATGCACCATTGCTGCGCTCACGAAACCGTCCAGTTTTGTGTCACTGCCACATTTCCCATTCCGTTTCATTCCAGGCCCAGCCAGCCATCAGACAGACGCACGGCGGCCATCGCCACGAGGCTGGCGTCAAGCCTCGGAAGCCGTGCGTTCCGAGGAGGGGTCTCCGTCAGGGAATGCCCGCTGCTGCTCGACGAGCGGCCAAGGCCTCCCTCAAGGTGTCGCCTCTGGCGCGCTCCAAGGGCTCGCTGAAGAGACTTCACAGCGCCACACAGAACGACGAAGGCTCTGCCTCTGGAGGCTGCGTGAAGATTGAGATGCTGGACGCCGACAAGCTGCAGCAGAAGAAGGAGACAAAGGAGCCGCCGCCCCTCCACGAAGTGACCTTCAATCTGACGGCGGTGGCGGAGGAAAGCGACTGCGAGTGCGAATGAGAGGACCTCGATATTTCAGTGGTCCGCTGAGTCGACAAGTGAAGCTACCATGTTCTTCTCACCGCAACTGAGACGTACATACGTTGTCAGCACAAACAGACGTCTTCAAGGATCACACATACAATAGGGTCGTACTGCCATCTACTACCAATTACCATGGGAAATAGAATTGCTGACGAAGCACTTTGCACAACTTTGACAGCAGATCACAGAGTTCCGCCAAACGTCGGGAATGGCATTGCATAATATGGTGTCTTAGCACTGCAGCCATATTGTTACGCTCAGATGGGTACCTTAGGCTACCAACAAATAGAATATAGCATGGTAATGTAATGCCAAGGCCAATCCTCATCAGTCCTTCTTCATCATAAGTCTGACGAACTCCTCATAGTTGACTCTGCCGTCGCCGTCCAGATCCGCTTCCAGTATCATGGCGTTGACCTCCTCCTGAAGGTTTTAACTTGCATCCTTGACAGCAACACTGACAATGTGAGGCTGTCAACCGACCTCTGTCAGCCTCTCCCCGAGGGCGGCCATGACCTGGCGCAGCTCTTTGGCGTCGATGAAACCGTCGTTGTTGTTGTCGAACACCTGTCGTCAATCCACTCGCGTTTTAGACGCAATGGTGTCACTCCCACTGTCAATTTCCACGCTGTGAAACTCACTAGAAATGCCTCCAACAGCTCCTCCCTCTCGGACTCCTTGTTCCCCTGGGAGTTCTTCATCATCTGCAGGAACTCGTTGAATTCCAGCGTCCCATTTCCATCGAGATCCACGTCGTTGATCATGTCCTGTGAAAGAGAGCGAAAGTTGGCTCGTGTCTTGCAAGCTGAAGATGCGACAAACTGTGGACGAAAAGATTAAATGATTAGAACATGCGAAACGATATAATGCACCCAAATTACACTAAATAGCTATGTAATGTACAGTTCCATCATGAGCAAGTAGAACCACAATGCGAACAAAAGCAAAACGAAGGGAGTGGCACTTTGTTATGCAGAGAAGATAATTGGTGAAAGGAGGGAATAGAATTTAGTATAACCTAAAATTAATATGATAACTTTAGAAATTCTAAGATTAAGCAGATACACACGTTCAATCAAATCCTTCCTAGGCATCCACCCACCCTCAACTCCGTCTCTGAGGGCTTCTGTCCCAGTGATCTCATCAGTGTTCCCAGCTCTTTGGTGGTGATTCTCCCATCGCTGTCCTTATCAAAGAGTGCGAATGCCTCTCTCAATTCGGCCACCTGCTCCTCCGACAGGCCGTGCGACTTCTTCTGGTGATGACTCTGGGGACGGCTTTTCTGCTGTGAACCGCCGCCCTTCTGAGACCCTGACGCCGCCTTCTTATGGCTGCCACTCCTGGAGGACATTCTTGTGGAATGCTGGATGCTTGTCAAGATTGTCTAGAATGAGTCAGTGACAACGTGCATATGCAGCGATGAAATGTAGCTCGCGACACCGCTGGCACCTATGCTCTAGGCGATAGTGCCAGAATGGAGTAATCCAGATTGGGATGATGGCTGCGAAGGCCATCTTGCAGAAACCACTACTAAAGTGCCTATTACTGGCTGTCTACTTCCTATTGCTATCTATACCTGCATACCTAAACTCGCGCGCAACCGATCCTAACTGCAGAGCATAGGTAGTAGGTACTAAACATCCTTCCTTTCTTGTTTGGAGGGCTGTGAGGCCCAATACTGCGGATAACCCGGCATAGAGCGTGCAGGCAAAACCGGTTGACTAATGGAAGAGGCGGCGGCGGCGGTGGCAGGGTGTTGTGCTGTTTGCAGCCATGGCAATAGTGCCAGCCAACAACGCTATCGGCAAACGACGACGCATTGTGTATGCATGCCTGGACCCTCGTGAGCGTTTGCCCAATTTGGAAGCCATTGTGGAAGATGAAGAATGCTTTGGGCGCACCTTGGCATTATCCCGCCTTGTGTACACTTTGAGTTGAGGGGCTGTGTGTGCCTTCTCGACTAGGTACATACGCGAATATGAATAGCGGCGCTAATCACTTCCGAAGACGGAAGTTGTGGTCGCTCTATATCCTGCCTAACTAGCTGTGACGTTGCCGACATTACACCAACTCCGATCACACCGAAATCACACCACACGCACGTATGTATTCCGAACAATGCCGGTCGTTCGTCCACAATTCAAATGGTTGCTAAGCAGCACATTTGTGGTTATAATCTCGGCAATTTCTCGACCTCAAATGCGATGATTAAGTCGATGAATGGCACAGAAGTGCTGCAGTCGGCACACAGTCGACTCACCTACCAATGCTGAACGTAGTATTCTTCTTAGGTACCGTTTCGACACAGTTTCGGTTTAGTCTGCCAACCGATCAAAAGACGGGCGGGGGGCGCGCGCACCAGTTGTAAACATCGTTATGCGGCGTCATAAGGGATCGGCCAGAAACGCGTGGGGGGGGGGGGGGGGGAGAAATCAAGCTTCCTTCCTCGTATAATTGAAGCTTCTGGTGGGGCAGGGGAAAGAAGTCTGGCGCTTCCGCGGAAAGCCCCTTCATCATTTATAGTGGGGCGACGTTCGTACGATGTGGGGGTAGTCAAGGCTCGGAAAATGGAAGAGGAGGTGCCTCCGGCCTCCAAAATGAATGATGAAAAGGCCCGCCGTTGGGTTTTAGACGCCACCCCCCCCCCCCCACCCCGCTATCTCCCTTCCTCCCGTAGAGCGGCGAGGATTTGATGGAAACGTGACGCCTCCCCCTCCACACACTTTCGCGACGGGATTGATGAAAGGCCGCTGCCGGTGGTATCTGTTTGTTTGCGGTCGGAATTGGAAAGGCCGTCGACAAAAACGAAGGGTTCTCTTGGTAAATAACTCGGTGGCAAGACGCCAGGAATTCCGACCACCAAGAAACGAACTGGCACGAACGATTCGAAACGCGATCTGAGTTTTATCGCGGCGCAACCCTGCGTGCAGTCTGTTTGAACTTTTACGAAGATCGTGCACGCGAGGGCAAATTCTCGCTACGCACCATGTGTGAAGATACACGTTTCATAATGGTGTGAGTATTTGTCTCTCATTTGGAGGAAACGAAACCGACTTTGCACCGACGCACGCGACCTCTTGCATGCATGACTTCATCTGGACGCCTCACGTGTCTGTCGTTACCGTATTTTCTCGAATACCTACCGTGTAGAAGTGCTCACGACCGAGCGCGTTAGCTTCCCTTATTTGTACGCGTAGAATCGTCGAATAGACCTTTGGTCAGGTGCGACTATAATAGACAGCCAAACTTGGGACCGATCACTGTGCCTGTAGAAAAGGCAAAATTCGTCGCGAGCCATCTTGTCAGTTAGCCAATTTGGATATTCTTGTAGGCCGTACCTAGCCTATTGACAAGAGCAAACAAGGCGAGTGCCGGCGCTACGTCCACTCAAATTTCTCAAAATTTCAAGAATGTGGTTTCGTGGACATATGTATCATTTCTACGTACCAGGAAGCGAAGGTACATTTAAATTCTACGATGGAGTTGCCGCTCAAAGTAGGCACCGTGGTCTACCAACCGCACGTCACCGCATGCGGACTGTACAGTCTGAGAAGGGAGAAGGGCTGTCACTGGCCCGGAATGGACAACGAAATTCTCGGCTTCCTACTGAGCTCCATCAATGTCACTTGGACTTTGGAACCCTTCGAAAGCAGCGTCAACGCTTCGGTCGACTGGGGACGATACGACGAGTGGACTGGCAACTACACCGGTCTACTAGGAACGTGAAGGGGCGCGGAGGCTCTCAAAGTGTAGCGAATAGTACAATGTAATCTCAAACTGAAATGCAATCGAAATCGACAAGCTGATAGGACCTGTACCTACTTATGAGTGTCTTGAGCGGAGTATCGTAATCTGTGGTTACCGTACCCAAACTCCGCGTCCACTTCGCGTGGGTCTCGTGGAGAACGGCAGCCTGGACACGATTAGCGCCGTCTACGGTTACGACGACCTTCGCGCGGAGCATTTCGACTTCGTCTACCCCGTACTCGACATCGACTGGGGCGTCGTCAGCACCAGGGGTGCTGAGGATGTCTTGCAGGCCGCTGTGGCGATTCTCAAAGCACTCAGGTGGGGGACTATGGCAATGTGAGCTGCCATAATATTGCACCTTTGAAGAGACAAGCTTCTTCTTCTTCTACGCTACACATTTCTACACGTTCGACAGGCCGTCCGTCGTCGCCAGCGTCCTGCTCTGCTTGCTGCTGCTTCGCTTCGTCCTGCAGACGTCCTCTTGGGTTCACGGCAAGACCAAAGCCGCACGCCCGGAAGTCAGGGTAACGCCGTAATCTGCATTCCAAGGGTACCATCTTCACTACATTAGCAAGCGCGCGCATTGTTGTTACAGCAGACCAGATTCTACGCCAAGAATCCATTCTACACGCCGTCGAGGGACGTGCGCCGAATGCTGATTGGCCACCCACTGCCCTGGTGGCGCCGTCTGTCGGTCACGGACAGGCCCACGCTGCTGACGTTTGGTTTGCTGGTGGCCGTCTTCGCGAACGCCTTCCAAAGCAGCCTGGTCACCAATCTCATCATGCAGCCAATTGGTGTGTATTGATTGCGGATCGCAATGGCATTTCAACCGATAATAATTTCATTTCAACTCAAATTGCAGAGCTCGATCCGTTTCGCTCCATCGAAGTCCTGATAGGAAACGTCGCAACCAGACGTCACACCCTAGTCCTAAAGGACGTAGGCTTGGGGATTCTCACCCAAATCGATCAGTCGAACGGTTCGCACATGGACGCTTTCCGCGAGGCTCTTGACAGGAATCCAATACAGACGCCTCCGGCGAGTCAGTTGAAGCGGATGATCCGCAGTGGAAGCTACATCACGCTGCAGGCAAGATTCTACGGCATGTACTTCATCAGAAGTGGTGAGTTGCTTGCGTTCGATTCCGGGTAGTTGGTACATACTTCAAGTTTCTATGTCATTGCGTGCGCAAAGAAATCGTTAATGATTTGAACCAGAGTCTTCTCTGTAGCATAGATGTTGTGATCGCGACCTAAGACTACCGTATTCGGTTCCCGTTTCAGAACAATGCGCGCTCCGCATGAGCTTCTTCGACGAGCTGAAGTTCAACTCCTGGAACAGTTGGGTCTTTCGCAAAGGCCACCCGCTGGTCAAACGACTCAGCGATGAAGTCATTTTGCGCCAGGCATGTTCTGACAACCGCTGCATGCAAGCTACCTGAAATTACTCGAAATCCAAATGCGGTCGATACTCGCCTCATAGAACGTTAACGACATTTCTTCAGAGGAGTACTGTAATTATCGTCAACGTACCGTAGCGCGTAGAATCTTCGAAGTAGCGCACCTGCAGCGCTACATCGGTCACGTGCAGAGGTGGTACGACGAGACCTACATCAAGAGGGAACCCTACTGCGAAGAGGACGACAAGAAGGCGAGACTGCCGGAACGAAGGCCGCTTTCCGTCGTTCAGGTCTGGTTCTGGATATTACGACTACGGTAACAGCACAACTACTTACAGTAGATGGTGTAGGTACCATCTTTTACTTTTCAGCTGAGCGGCGTGTTCGTTCTACTCGTCGGCGGTTGCTTGCTGGCCCTCTGTGTTCTGCTGTTCGAGTTCGCCTCTTCTTGGGATCGGCAGGCGCGCTGTAAACTCAGACTGATGAAGCGACGGTGGATTGTGAACTGGCACCTTGGCTAACGGCGTAATCATTCATGTGATGTGATCCTGTGGCGTCAGTAATAAGGGTCAAGGTCTCTTTACGAACCTAGGAATGCTATACATGGTACATCTCAGCACATTGGTTATGTACTTCGTTGGGTGCTGCTTCAGGGGTGTGCTTCGCAGATTCCTTGAGCAAATTCGAGACTACTGCGCAGCTGCTGCAGTGCGAAAGTCTAACCCGCTGGTGTTTGCCTGTCGTTAGTTGGACTAGCTAGCACAATGTAAACTGACCCGACTGGAATATCCCGATTTGGGGTTGCGCAGTACCCAGAACCATAGAACTTCGCAAGGGTACCAAATTTCGCCATGTGCGCCTTCAAAACGTGACATTTCCCAACCATGGAGCCGCTTCGAATCGGCACGGCCGTCTATCAGCCGCATGTGACCGAGTGCGGCCTCCACCACTTGAGGCGGCACAATCGGAGGTGCAACTGGCCAGGAATGGACAATGAAATCCTCGGATTCTTGCTTAGCTCCATTAACGTCAGTTGGACTCTGGAGCCATTCGAGGCCAGCCTCAACGATTCTGTGGACTGGGGCAGATACGACGCGAAGAGTGGCAACTTCACTGGTCTACTAGGAAAGCGAATAGGCGCGGAGCAGCTTACTAAGATGGCGCGCATTTGATCCACGCGACGTGAGTAGCCACGTGCGTACAGGCACGTACAGTCAAAGGAAGGTCGCGCAGCATGCACGTACCGTACGTCAGCAAAAGCAAGCTTTGCAAACTGTAACAACCACATCTGAAACTCCGCGTCCACTTCGCGCGGGTCTCGTGGAGAACGGCAGCCTGGACACGATCAGCGCCGTCTACGCCTACGACGACCTTCGCGCCAAACACTTCGACTTCGTCTACCCAGTACTCGACATCGATTGGGGAGTCGTCAGCACAAGGGGTGCAGAGGACGTTTCACAGGCCGCCTTGACAATACTCAGGGCCCTCAGGTGAATGAGTACTGCGACGCCGAACCGCCAATGTCAAAGTGAAAGCTCCAGTCCAATAGCTTGTCAATAGGCCCTCAGTCATCGCCGGCGTCATACTCTGCCTCCTACTGCTGCGTCTGCTTATGCAGTTGTCGGGATGGGTGGGCGGGACGAAAGAGGAAGCGCGACGGCGCGCTGACTGCAAGGTTCGCGAAACAGACGCCAAACAGAAGTGAACATGATACGACACACGACAGAAACTCGTCATGATGCGTTGCACGTTACAGGTTCCTTTCCTTCCACCACAGGAGCTGTCGCTCATCAGCGCCGAACGTTCGATTTCGAATGGGACCGGTCGCTCGCTGATTGGTCAGCCGCTCGCTTGGTGGCACCAACTATCGCTAATCGACAAGCCGACGCTTATGACGTTCGGTCTGCTGGTGGCCGTCTTCTCCAACGTCTTCCAAAGCGGCTTGGTCACACACCTCATCATGCGTCCCATTGGTAAGAGAATGAGCAAATGATCAGACTTCTGCAATTCGATGGGGTCACGTTGACTTGCTCACGCACGCACGCACGCACGCACGCACGCACGCACGCACGCACGCACGCACGCACGCACGCACGCACGCACGCACGCACGCACGCACGCACGCACGCACGCACGCACGCACGCACGCACGCACGCACGCACGCACGCACGCACGCACGCACGCACGCACGCACGCACGCACGCACGCACGCACGCACGCACGCACGCACGCACGCACGCACGCACGCACGCACGCACGCACGCACGCACGCACGCACGCACGCACGCACGCACGCACGCACGCACGCACGCACGCACGCACGCACGCACGCACGCACGCACGCACGCACGCACGCAAGCACGCACGCACGCACGCACGCACGCACGCACGCACGCACGCACGCACGCACGCACGCACGCACGCACGCACGCACGCACGCTCGCACGCACGCGCGCGCGCGCGCGCGCGCGCGCACGCACGCCATTTCCTCAGAGCTGGACCCATTTCGCACGCACGCACGCACGCACGCACGCACGCATTTCTTCAGAGCTGGACCCATTTCGCACGCACGCACGCACGCACGCACGCACGCACGCACGCACGCACGCACGCACGCACGCACGCACGCACGCACGCACGCACGCACGCACGCACGCACGCACGCACGCACGCACGCACGCACGCACGCACGCACGCACGCACGCACGCAAGCACGAAAGCACGCACGCACGCACGCACGCACGCACGCACGCACGCACGCACGCACGCACGCACGCACGCACGCACGCACGCACGCACGCACGCACGCACGCACGCACGCACGCACGCACGCGCGCGCGCACGCACGCGCGCACGCACGCACGCGCGCACGCACGCACGCGCGCACGCACGCACGCACGCGCGCGCGCACGCACGCACGCGCGCACGCACGCACGCGCGCACGCACGCCATTTCCTCAGAGCTGGACCCATTTCGCACGCACGCACGCACGCACGCACGCACGCACGCACGCACGCACGCACGCACGCACGCACGCACGCACGCACGCACGCACGCACGCACGCACGCACGCACGCACGCACGCAAGCACGCACGCACGCACGCACGCACGCACGCACGCACGCACGCACGCACGCACGCACGCACGCACGCACGCACGCACGCACGCACGCACGCACGCACGCACGCACGCACGCACGCACGCACGCTCGCACGCACGCACGCACGCACGCACGCACGCACGCACGCACGCACGCACGCACGCACACACGCACGCACGCACGCACGCACGCACGCGCGCACGCGCGCACGCACGCACGCGCGCACGCGCGCACGCACGCCAGAACGCCAGAGCTCGAGCCAGATCGCACGCACGCACGCACGCACGCACGCAAGCACGCACGCACGCACGCACGCACGCACGCACGCACGCACGCACGCACGCACGCACGCACGCACGCACGCACGCACGCACGCACGCACGCACGCACGCACGCACGCACGCACGCACGCACGCACGCACGCACGCACGCACGCACGCACGCACGCACGCACGCACGCACGCACGCACGCACGCACGCACGCACGCACGCACGCACGCACGCACGCACGCACGCACGCACGCACGCACGCACGCACGCACGCACGCACGCACGCACGCACGCACGCACGCACGCACGCACGCACGCACGCACGCACGCACGCACGCACGCCATTTCCTCAGAGCTGGACCCATTTCGCTCCGCGGACGATTTCATCGAAAGTCTGGAGACTGGACGCTACGGTATGATCCTCAAAGACGTCGGCCTGTCGATCGTGGGTCAAATCAGTCAAGCGAACACCACACACATGATGCGTCTGCGTCGGGCTCTGCAGAAGAACCCCACCCAAATCGTGCCAACGAGCGGAATAAAAGAGTTGCTACTAACCGAGAACTACATCTCGCTCCAAGCGCGCTTCTACGGCATGTATTTTGTCAAAAGCAACGAGGAAGACGTGTCGACCGCCAGGCGAAGTGACGTCGTCCGAGATTTACTGCCCGTACGTATGAGTGGCTTGACCAGAGAGAGTGCGGTTTCAGAGATGTGTTCGCTGCGCATGAGCTTCTTCGACGAGATTCGCTCCGGTTCCTGGAACAGCTGGGTGTTTCGAAAGGGTCACCCGCTGGTCAAACGTCTCAGCGACGAGGCCATCCTTCGGCAGGTCAGACGTTCACAGTGTAAACTCTACGAACTGTGGGTACCTATACAATGCTACACGACACGTACAGGGTGTCCCAGCCAACGCACCTTGTTTACACCGTGAATTTCTTGAGCTGCCGTTGACCAAATTCACCACAATTGACATTTTACCTCTCTACAACCGGAAGTAGGGTGGTCAGTTGAGATCCACCATTGGTGACTGCAGTGATGAAACCCGTTCCCAGGTGTATTTAGGTAGCATGTGCAGAAATTTGGGGCAAGCTTAAAACGGCAGCGCTATAGATTCGTGGTTGGAATCGGACGTTAGCTGAAACACCCTGTGTGCAACAGATGCCGCCACTCGTTCAGCGCTACATAGGCCACGTCCAGAGGTGGTACGACGAGACGTACACCAGGCGAGCGCCCTACTGCGAAGAGGACGACAGGACGGCCCAACTTCCAGACAGAGGGCCGCTTTCAGTCGTTCAGGTTGGCTGGTGCTGTGGTAGTCCAATCGCCAGGTATACTGTAGTAGCCTAGCCACGTTCATATGGAGTAGTACCCGTGTTATGGAAATACCATTTCTATGCATCGCGAGTTGCAACTATAGTTCTTTGTGCACTATTTCAGCTGAGCGGCGTATTCGGCCTGCTTCTACTCGGCTGCTCCATCGCTTCCTTGTGTCTGCTGTTCGAGACGCTGCCTCCCAGCGGCGGCACTGCCAAGTCCATTCGTTGTCGCAACGTCAAAGTGATCTTCAGAGCCGCGAAGATGAAGAGCGCCACTGCAGCTCTGTTGCTCGCCATTGCGGTCGCGACCCTGCCCCATCTCTTGCTCTTCTACTTTCTGGGAATTGAGCCGTCGCGCCTGGCGTCGCTGATGTCAACCATGTAGTGTCAGTGTGTGAACTGGATTAGGATGTAAGAATGTGCGTATCATCAGAGGGCGTGAAATCGTCAACCACTGCGTTCGCTGCGCGGAGAATAATCTGTTTGTCTCTCATTCGTTGTTTCAAGGAATTATTCTCTTCGTCTGGAATATCCCCGCGTTTGAGGCCCACGCCTGCGCAGTGCGCAATCCGCCGTTTCGCCCCTCGCTCTGCGAAGTGCAAACACAACTGCTAACGTGTTCGGTGCCACGTCCAAGCTTTTGCCATTCTATCCTTCGTCGGTAGACGAGCAGACGTTATGGAGTCCATCCGAATCGGCACTGCTGTGTACCAGCCACACGTGACCGAGTGCGGCCTCCACCACTTGCGGAGACACAAAGAGAGTTGCAACTGGCCCGGGATGGACAACGAGATGTTGGGATTCCTGCTCAGCTCTCTCAATGTCTCTTGGACTCTGGAGCCTTTCGAAAGCAGTCTCAACAACTCCGTGGATTGGGGAAGATACGATGAGAAAAGTGGCAACTTTACGGGCCTGCTGGGGAAGCGAAGGGGCGCGGAGGGATTGAGAAATATTGATGAATGCGTGTACCTTTGGCAGTGAATACTTAAATTGAATATAAAACATAGAAGTTTCGAAGTTGTAAAGCGCCAATGTTTATCAGTAGAGTCATACGCGGCGTCGAGTAGCCATACAATGCCTGACTCCACTGAATAAAAGCAAGACTTGCAGTTACTCGCTCGCCATCCAAAGGCGTTTCATTGTAGTTAACTCGTCCCAAATTTTAAAATCGCCCGTGTGAACTGCCGTATCCAAACTCCGCGTCGACTTCGCGTGGGTCTCGTGGAGAACGGAACTTTGGATACGATCAGCGCCGTCTACGCCTACGACGACCTCCACGCGAAATACTTCGACTTCGTCTACCCCGTGCTCGACATCGATTGGGGAGTCGTCAGCGCCAGAGGCTCGGAGGACGTCTCGCAAGCCGCACTGACCATACTCAGAGCTCTGAGGTGAAGAAGTGCATACTGTAGACGACAAGGATAAGTACGAAGCAAGTATTTCACTACGCTCCCGCAATCCGCCCACTCTAAAGCTGAAGTCTTTACAACAGCAATTCTGAATAACATGGTCACCCGTGTAGGCAGCTTTTAGGCTTGCGGTACTTGTGTTGGTACTTCATATCCACCCATGATCCAGCACTTGCCACTGTCCGTTACTTGTGCACCTATCGACCGCTTTTGTGCTCCACAGGCCATCCGTCATCGCCGCCATCTTAGTCTGTCTCTTCCTACTGCGTCTGGTGGTGAGATGTTCGAGGCGTGTCAGTCGAATCCGGAAAGAGCGCCACCGCGGGACCAAACCGGTGAGCCAAGCCGACGATTGGTTCTCTCATGGCAGACTACACAATATTCGTGTAATCAGGAATTGCCAACCGAAAGACGCCGCAGTTACAGGCGCGCTCTTTCTCGCAGCGCACAATCAGCAGCCATTGTTCTTCTTCCCTGGCGGCGTTTGATTGGTTCGGTCGTCCCTTGGCCTGGTGGCGACGCCTGTCGTTGATCGACAAGTCGACCTTGCTGACGTTCGGCCTACTGGTGACCCTCTTCACCAACGTCTTCCAGAGCAGCCTCGTCACACATCTCATCGTCCAGCCTATCGGTTGGAGTCTAGGGTCATCTATGACCTACATACATTATGTACTGTGTACATAATCTATTTTCACTATTAAGGTATTGATCAGGCTATAACTGTTAACTGGTTTGTGGATTTGGTTTGCTTGTTCATGCTCGGAATGATCTTGTCCTTTCTTCGACATACCGTACAGTGCCAAATAGTATACCGGGAATCCTATTTGGCACTGTACGGTGGTTTCAGGCGGCTGACGCCGCCTGGGCACGGCGCCCTTGCCCTCGCTGAATAACAATGTCGCGGATGATCATGCCCAGGGGAGGCGACGTGCCCAGGCGGCGTCATCCGCCTGAAACCACCGTACAGTGCCAAATAGTATACCGGGAATCCTATTTGGCACTGTACGGTGGTTTCAGGCGGCTGACGCCGCCTGGGCACGGCGCCCTTGCCCTCGCTGAATAACATTACGTGTAAGTCGAGAGCTATCCATGAAGCCCAAGATCGCCTTCCTACGACTTACCAACGCCGAGATATGAGAGCGTGACTAACGGACGCACGGACGCACGCACGCACGAAAAGCTCTCGTAGGGGTTCGCCCGGCTGAGGCCGGGCGAAATAATAAGGGTCAAAGTCTCTTTACGTCCCTAGGACTGCTATACATACATCTCAGCACATTGGTTATGTACTTCGTTAGGTGCTGCTTCAGGGGTGTGCCTCGCAGATTCCTTGAGCAAATTCGAGGCTACTTCGCAATCGCTGAAGTCGGAAAATCTTACCCGCTGGTGTTTGCCTCTCGTTAGTTGGACTAGCTAGCACAGTGAAAACCGACCCGCCTGGAATATCCCGATTTGGGGTTGGCACAGTACCTAGGAACTATGTACGTGAACCATAGAACTTCACAAGGGTACCTAATTTCGCCACGTGCGCCTTCAAAACGTGACATTTCCCAACCATGGAGCCGCTTCGAATCGGCACGGCCGTCTATCAGCCGCACGTGACCGAATGCGGCCTTCACCACTTGAGGCGGGACAATCGGAGGTGCAACTGGCCAGGAATGGACAATGAAATCCTCGGATTCCTGCTTAGCGCCATTAACGTCAGTTGGACTCTGGAGCCATTTGAGGCCAGCCTCAACGACTCTGTGGACTGGGGCAGATACGACGTGATTAGTGGCAACTTCACTGGTCTACTAGGAAAGCGAAGGGGCGCAGAGCGGCTTTTGAATTACCGCATTGTTGACCTTGTATTGTGTGTGTAGGTACGTACCTAGACCATGTACAGCCGGTCACACAAAATTCGAGTGCACACTACAAAATGTAACAACCACATCTGAAACTCCGCGTCAACTTCGCGCGGGTCTCGTGGAGAACGGCAGCCTGGACACGATCAGCGCCGTCTACGCCTACGACGACCTTCGCGCCAAACACTTCGACTTCGTCTACCCAGTGCTCGACATCGATTGGGGAGTCGTCAGCACAAGGGGTGCAGAGGACGTTTCACAGGCCGCCTTGACAATACTCAGGGCCCTCAGGTGAAGCAGCGGGTTTCCCAACGTCAAAGTGATAGTGAAAGCCGCAGCGTAAACATCTTTGAAGGCCGTCAGTCATCGCCGGCGTCATAGTCTGTCTCCTACTGCTGCGTTTGCTGATCCAGTTTTCGGGCTGGGTTGACGGGACGAAAGAAGAAGCGCGACGGCGCGCTGACTGCAAGGTTCGCGAAACAGACGCTAAACAGAAGTGTACATCATACGATACACGACAGAAACTCGTCATGATGCGGTGCACGATACAGTTTCCTGTCCTTTCACCACAGAAGCTGTCACTCATCATCACCGAACGTTCGATTTCAAATGGGACCAGTCGATCGCTGATTGGTCTTCCGCTCGCTTGGTGGCGCCGACTATCGCTAATCAACAAGCCGACGCTTCTGACGTTCGGTCTGCTGGTGGCCGTCTTCTCCAACGTCTTCCAAAGCGGCCTGGTCACACACCTCATCACGCGTCCCATTGGTGAGAGAATGAGCGAATGATCAGACCCTGCGATTCAATGGGGTCACGTTTACTTGCTCACGCACGCACGCACGCACGCACGCACGCACGCACGCACGCACGCACGCACGCACGCACGCACGCACGCACGCACGCACGCACGCACGCACGCACGCACGCACGCACGCACGCACGCACGCACGCACGCACGCACGCACGCACGCACGCACGCACGCACGCACGCACGCACGCACGCACGCACGCACGCACGCACGCACGCACGCACGCACGCACGCACGCACGCACGCACGCACGCACGCACGCACGCACGCACGCACGCACGCACGCACGCACGCACGCACGCACGCACGCACGCACGCACGCACGCACGCACGCACGCACGCACGCACGCACGCACGCACGCACGCACGCACGCACGCACGCACGCACGCACGCACGCACGCACGCACGCACGCACGCCCCCCGCCCGCCCACTCGCCCGCCCGCTCGCCCGCCCGCCCTCCCGTCCGCCCACCCGCACCACGCCATTTCCTCAGAGCTGGACCCATTTCGCTCCGCGGACGATTTCATCGAAAGTCTGGAGACTGGACGCTACAGTATGATCCTCAAAGACGTCGGCCTGTCGATCGTGGGCCAAATCAGTCAAGCGAACACCACCCACATGAGGCGTCTGCGACGGGCTTTGCGGAAGAACCCCATCCAAATCGCGCCAACGAGCGGATTAAAGGAGTTGCTACTTACCGAGAGCTACATCTCGCTCCAAGCGCGCTTCTACGGCATGTATTTTGTCAAAAGCAGCGAGGAAGACGTGTCGACCGCCAGGCGAAGTGACGTCGTCCGAGATATACTGCCCGTACGTATGAGTGACTTGACCAGAGAGAGTGCGGTTTCAGAGATGTGTTCGCTGCGCATGAGCTTCTTCGACGAGATTCGCTCCGGTTCCTGGAACAGCTGGGTGTTTCGAAAGGGTCACCCGCTGGTCAAACGTCTCAGCGACGAGGCCATCCTTCGGCAGGTCAGACGTTCACAGCGTAAACTCTGCGAACTGTGGTTACCCATGCAATGCTACACGTACAGGGTGTCCCAGCCAACGCACCTTGTCTACACAGTGAATTTCTTGAGCTGCCGTTGACCAAATTTACCACAATTGACATTCTACCTCTCTACAACCGGAAGTAGGGTGGTCAGTTGAGATCCACCACTGGTCACTGCAGTGATGAAACCCGTTCCCAGGTTTAGTTAGGTAGCATGTGCAGAAATTTGGGGCAAGCTTAAAACTGCAGCGCTATAGATTCGTGGTTGGAATCGGACGTTAGCTGAAACACCCTGTGTGCAACAGATGCCGCCACTCCTTCAGCGCTACATAGGCCACGTCCAGAGGTGGTACGACGAGACGTACACCAGGCGAGCGCCCTACTGCGAAGAGGACGACAGGACGGCCCAACTTCCAAACAGAGGGCCGCTTTCAGTCGTTCAGGTTGGCTGGTACTGTGGTAGTCTAATCGCAAGGTATACTGTAGTAGCCACGTTCATGGAGTAGTAGCTGTGTTATGGAAATACCATTTCTGTGCATCGCGAGTGGCAACAATAATTCCTTTGTGCACTACTTCAGCTGAGCGGCGTATTTGGCCTGCTTCTACTTGGCTGCTCCATCGCTTCCTTGTGTCTGCTGTTCGAGACGCTGTCTCCCAGCGGCGGCACTGCCAAGTCCATTCGTTGGCGCAACGTCAGAGTGATCTTCAGAGCTGCGAAGATGAAGAGCGCCACTGCAGCTCTGTTGCTCGCTATTGCGGTCGCGACCCTGCCCCATCTCTTGCTCTTCTACTTTCTGGGAATTGAGCCGTCGCGTCTGGCGTCGCTCTTGTCAACTATGTAGTGCCAGTGTGCGAACTGGATTAGGATGTAAGAAAATGCGTATCGTCAGAGCGCGTGAAATCGTCAGCCACTGCGTTTTCTGCGTGGAGAATAATCTGTTTGTCTCTCATTCGTTGTTTCAAGGAATTATTCTCTTCGTCTGGAATATCCCCGCGTTTGAGGCCCACGCGGTTCCGCCCCTCGCTCTGCGAAGCGCAAACACAACTGCGAACGTGTTCGGTGCCACGTCCAAGCTTTTGCCATTCTATCCGAGCAGATGTTATGGAGTCCATCCGAATCGGCACTGCTGTGTACCAGCCACACGTGACCGAGTGCGGCCTCCACCAATTGAGGAGACACAAAGAGAGCTGTAACTGGCCCGGGATGGACAACGAGATGTTGGGCTTCCTGCTCAGCTCTCTCAATGTCTCTTGGACTCTGGAGCCCTTCGAAAGCAGTCTCAACAACTCCGTGGACTGGGGAAGATACGATGAGAAAAGTGGCAACTTTACGGGCCTGCTGGGGAAGCGAAGGGGCGCGGAGGGATTGAGAAATATTGATGAATGCGTGTACCTTTGGCAGTAAACACTTTTAATTGAATATAAAACATAGAAGTTTCGAAGTTGTAAAGCGCCAATGTTTATCAGTAGAGTCATACGCGGCGTCGAGTAGCCATACTATGCCTGACTCCACTGAATAAAAGCAAGACTTGCAGTTACTCGCTCGCCATCCAAGGACGTTTTATTGTAATTATCTCGTCCCAAATTTTAATATCGCCCGCGTGAACTGCCGTATCCAAACTCCGCGTCCACTTCGCGTGGGTCTCGTGGAGAACGGAACTTTGGATACGATCAGCGCCGTCTACGCCTACGACGACCTCCACGCAAAATACTTCGACTTCGTCTACCCCGTGCTCGACATCGATTGGGGAGTCGTCAGCGCCAGAGGCTCGGAGGACGTCTCGCAAGCCGCACTGACCATACTCAGAGCTCTGAGGTGAAGAAGTGCATACTGTAGACGACAAGGATACCTACAGTAGGTACGTAGCAAGTATTTCACTAAGCTCCCGCAACCCGCCTACTCTAAAGCTAAAGTCCTTTAACAGCAATTCTGAATAACATGGTCACCCATGTAGGCAGCTTTCAGGCTTGCGATACTTGTATTGGTACTTCATCTCCACCCATGATCCAGCACTTGCCACTGTCCGTTACTTGTGCACGTATCGATCGCTTTTATGTTCCACAGGCCATCCGTCATCGCCGCCATCTTAGTCTGCCTTCTCCTACTGCGTCTGGTGGTGAGATGTTCGAGGCGGGTTAGTCGAAGCAGAAAAGAATACTGCCGCGGGACCAAGCCGGTGAGGGACCCCTGCCACTTGTTCTACCGTGGAAAACTACTTAACTACACACTTCGTGCAGTTAGGGAGTGCTAACAGAAAGACGCTGCAGTTACAGGCGCGCTCCTTCTCGCAGCGCACAATCAGCAGCCATGGTTCTTCTTCACTGGCAGCCTTTGACTGGTTCGGTCGTCCTTTGGCCTGGTGGCGACGCCTGTCGTTGATCGACAAGTCGACGCTGCTGACCTTCGGCCTTCTGGTGACCCTCTTCACCAACGTCTTCCAGAGCAGCCTCGTCACACATCTCATCGTTCAGCCTATCGGTTGGAATCTTAGTGGCACTTGGGTCACCCATCTACTGTAGGAGCCTATACTATGTATGTATTTTCAAGTATTAGGCTCTCGTTTTCATATCTGTTGCCTGTTGGTCGTTGGTGTTGGCTTGTCGGTTTAGGATCTCAGAAGATGCAAGTCCTCAGGGACATTGTATACAAAATGGCGACACCCAAACCATCGCAAGATGTCGCATTGGGTGTAGTCGTTCACATTTGTCAACAAAACGGTGAACTGTACTTGCCATGAGGGCATTTCCTGTGTAAGCTGTCAAGCTACACAAACTGCCCACGCTCAATAATCAATAAGGCAAGAGCCAACCAACGACCGGCTGTTCACAGCAGACTACGTAGTCCGAACCTACCGTATAGGTACTCATGGCTGTGTGTTAATCTTACAACAACGTTGCATTGTGTCGATAAGCAGTACCTCTTGCATCATAGAGCTGGACCCGTTTCGCTCCGCCGACGACCTGATTAGAAGCGTGGAGAGCGGCCGTCATCGGGTCATCATGAAGGACGTCGGCTTGTCGATCCTGGGCCAAATCGGGCAGTCAAACGCCACTCACATGAGACGTCTACGGCAGGCGCTCAGGGGCAACCCCATCCACATCGCGCCCTCCAGTGATATCGCCGGGCTGATACTCGAAGAAGGCTGCGTCACACTGCAGGCTCGATTCTACGGCATGTACTTCATCAAGAGCGCCGAGGAGCAGATAAAGACCAAAGCGAGACAAAGTTAGTAGGTAGTTTTTGTTTGAGAGACGCAGTCGTAGAGCGTCCGGCTGTTGCTGCGATTGTCATCACCGTAGCCTTTAAGTTTCAGCGATGTGCTCGATGCGAATGAGCTTCTTCGACGAGATTCGAACTCGCTCGTGGCACAGCTGGGTCTTTCGCAAGGGCCACCCCCTGGTCAAGCTTCTCAGCGACGAGGCCATCTTGTATCAGGTCTGTATAGTAGCTGCGACTGCCTGCTCAAATTCACTGTTGTGCGTAAATGCGCATGTGCGATTACATTCTTGTTTATGCTCGCGAAATGCCTTAGCACATAACGTCTTTTCCTGCAGTGCAGAATGACATCATTGTACGCGCCGAAAATTCTACGTACCGCAGTTATACCTTGTAGCTCTGTACAGCTAAGCTTCAGCGGTACATCGGCCACGTCCTGAGGTGGTACGACGAGACTTACATCAAGAGGGCGGCCTTTTGTGAGCAGGACGACAGGAAAGCCAGCCTAATCGACGGGGGCCCGCTTTCTGTTGTCCAGGTGGAAGCAACAAATTTATGGGCTTCTGTATCTGACTCGCACTACCGTAGTCGCTTACGTCAGCTTCAGTTGAGCGGCGTGTTCGGTCTACTCGTGACCGGATGCTCGGCGGCATCCCTCTTGCTGCTGCTTGAGACGGTGCTGTCGGAGTGCGCCAGCACTCAACCCACACTCTGGTGGAACGTCGAGACGATTCTCACGGGGGAACAACTCAAGCGAACCGGCGTTGCGCTACTGATGGTGATTGTGGTTTTGATTCTGCCCAGCTTCGTCCTCTTCTTCTTTGTCGGTATTGACCCTTCGCGATTGTTGACCTTATTGTTGTAGGGATATTGCGTGGTTGAAGCGAGGTCGCGAACGTCACCCAACTTGACTAGCATTCGGCACCGTGTCAAATCATCCGCCAATATAGAAATGACAATGGAGTAGGCATCAGAATCCGATCTGCAAATAGGGCGGTATCTGTTTGTGGTGAGGAAAGATGGGCTCAGCACCGCAGTGTGAGCAGCGGAAGGCACCATCCTTGACCATTTCCTTGCACCTGAAAAGCGGAGAATCTTCATGACAAGAAATTAGCTCCTATGATGGGGTACCATGGGAGAATGCCGGCAAGTCCATGGACTCTTCAGAAGTACAATGACAGGAGCGGTGAACTTCTTAGGAGTAGGTACCCTGGCGAATCATGAATTCCTCAAACGTGCATATGGACCCTTCAGGTGAGTTCATGACACCACCATGAACACTCCAGTTCCAGTAACGAGAGTCGCCAGTGTATGACAACTACACCTACATGGATCCATAAGTTTACCATGACAACCCTTGAACTCATCAGAGTTGCAATGGTAGTCCATTCAGATTCCCCAATATAGCCCACCTGGGACAGGGCCACTGTGTGTCGGCGTCCCTCTCCTCCTTGTGAATGGAGTAGATGGTCTTGATGACGAAGTAGAGGCAGACGGCGATGAGGCAGAAGCGCAGCAGAGTCTGCAGGAAGCTACCGTAGTCGAAGGTGATGGCGCCGTCGTCGCGAGCCCCCTGCCGAGTACGGTAGTCCCGCCGGCCGCTCTCCCCCGTCCGCAGAATGAGAAATTGCTCCACCATGGTCCCGCCTAAATACCAATTGAAGGGGTCGTCCTATAGAGCTGGACTGGACAATCTACAAAATTGGCCTGACATTTGTTTCGCTTACCTGGAAGAATTAAGGCGATTATCGGCCCGACGATATCGTCCACCAGTGAGTCGACCAGAATGCGCAGCGCGTTGGCAATGATGACGCCTTCAAATATAGAAATTCATGTTGGAGTACACATTGAAACAAATCTAATGCTTTAATGCCCACCCATTGAGAATTCGATGATCTTCCCCTTCAGTATAAAGGACCTGAAATCGTGCATCACAGCTTCTGCCCCTTTGACGCCCTTCACAGCGGCTTTGGCGCCAAACTTGACGGCCGGATTCAAATTTCGATCATCCTTCCAAGCAGCGATTTTCTGTGGATCCGCCGTATAGAAGGGGCCGAATCCAGCTGGAGGCATGGCTTTCAAATCATAGTTGTTCTCGTCCTCCCGATCGCCCGTTACGATCGGCGAGGCTGGTTGAAAGGCATTTTCCAGGAGTCTGGGCCGGGTTTGGACATTGGGAAAAGGCTGGGATAGTTGGGTTTCTGGAAATGGTGGACTTTGGCGAAGGTAATAAGAATCCTGCTCGCCAAAGGGTCTTGTCGTGTGCGGCCTTTCGTGGACCGACTGATTCGGGCGATTGAGCGATCTAGGCGAAACAAAGACGACACTGTAGCAGGCTTACATCGTACCGTATGCAGTAGTCATACAAAACTAGCCGTTCCTTCCTGTTGCAGAAGAATTTCTGTGATCTGAATACATGGGATGTAGTCGTCAATGGCCGTAATGTCCTGTTGCATGATCTGTCCTGTTCAAGGTCTGTCCGTTGCAAGGTCTGTCCTGACAGCGCGCTGCCGCACTGTTCGCTTTTGCAAGGCTCTGCAACGGTGCATTGCCGTGCTGTTCAGGCGATGCCTGCGTTGAAGGCAGGCAGCAACAGGCGGCGCTAGCCGTGCAGCGATTGATTGCTGCCGCTGGCGTCCCGCTGGCGTCTAGGCGCGCGCGTGCTGAAGCTTGGCGTGGCGAAGTGCTAGCGAGGCAAGCGCGTGCTGAAGCGTCGCGTGGCGAAGTGCTAGGGAGGCAAGCGTTACGGACAGACAAAACACCTAGCTAGCATAGTAATGTAGACTAGAGCCTTTAGCCCGTAGGAGAATCTCTATGGTCAATAGCCCATGGGTAATCAGCCTGTAGGGCATTTGAGATAGCCCTCAAGTCAATTGACAATGTGCCCCTGCCAGTGCCTACATTTACTACTGCACCAGCTCCCATGCCTGTAAATACACAATAGACAATTGGCTTTAGCCCATTGACAATTGGGTTTAGCCCATAGGACAGTTCAGATAGATCTCAAGTCATTTGACCCCGCGCCCCTGCCACTGCCTACGTTTAGGATCGCACCAGCTCCAGTGCCTGTAAATACAAAGTAGACGGTTGGGTTTAGCCTATAAACATTTGGGTTTAGTCCATAGGGCATTTCAGATAGATTTCAAGTCATTCAACCCTGTGCCCCTGCCAGTGCCTACATTTAAGCTCGCACCAGATCCCGTGCCTGTAAATACTCAATAGACACTTGGGTTTGGCCCGTAGACAGTTGGGTTTAGCCCGCAGGACATTTCAGATAGATCTAAAGTCGTTTGACGTAGATCCAGAATAGTTTGGTGCTGTGCCCCTGCCTGTGCACATAGTGCCTGCGAGTACACTTTGGAGTCTCACAACAACAACTGCATGTGAATGGTGACACTCTAATGTGCTTTTGGCGCGAAATCAAACGTCAGTCACACGAAATCAAACGTCAGTCAATGCTGTGTCCCTGCCAGTGCATGCAGTGCCCGCGAATACACTTTGGAGTCTCACAGCGACAACTCCATAGTGAATGGTGACACTCTAAAGTGCTTTGGCGCGAAATCAAACGTCAGTCACGCGAAATCCAACGTCAGTCACAGCATGTGGTGCCTTCTGTGGTCAGAATGTACTGGCGCAGTCGATATTTTCGAAATATTATGGAATTCAGTCATCGGTCAAAATTCTAAAAGCAAAGATGCAAAACTACGTGTTCTGACGGTCAGTTTAAGCTATAGATCATCGCGATCCGTCAACTGTAGCGAGCGCTAGAGCGTTCACAGACTGACAAACAAACAAACAGACGGACAGACTTAGGCGCCTTAGTAATTAGGACTAGAGCCTTTAGCCCATAGGAGAATCTCTATGGTCAATGGCATTGGGTTCAGCTCATAGACAACTGTGTTTAGCTCGTAGGACATTTCGGATAGATCTCAAGTCATTCGACCCTGTCCCCCTGCCAGTGCCTACATTTAGGATCGCACCAGCTCCCGTGCCTGTAAATACACAATAGACACTTGGGTTTAGCCTGCAGACAATTGGGTTTGACACTGTGCCCCTGCCAGTGCCTACGTTTAGGTTTGCACCTGCTCCCGTGCCTGCAAATACACAATAGACACTTGACTTTAGCCCATAGACATTTGGGCTTAGCCAATAGGACATTTCAGATAGATCTCAAGTTAGTTGACACTGTGCCTCTGCCAGTGCCTACATTTATGCTTGCGCCAGCTCCTGTGCCTGTGAATACACAATACTCTCGGGTTTAATCTGTAGACATTTGTGTTTAGCCCGTAGGAGATTTCAGATAGATCTAAAGATGTTTGACATAGATCCAAAGCAGTTCGATGCTGTGCCCCTGCCAGTGCATGCAGTGCCTGCAAATACACTTTGGAGTCCCACAACGACAACTCTGTCATGAATGGTGACACTGTATAGCGCTTTTGGTGCGAAATCAAGTGTAAATCACAGAGTGAGGTGCCTTTTGCAGTCAGAATGTACTGGCGCAGTCGATATTTGCGAAATATTGTGGAATTTAGTCATCACTCAAAGTTCTAAAATAGGAGGTGCAAAACTACAGTGTATGGTGGTCAGTTTAAGCTATAGATCATCCCGATCTCTCAACGATCTCTAGAGTTATGGCGTTCACAGACAAACAGACAAACAAACAGACAGACGGACAGAGTTTTGCCGCTTAGTAATATGGACTAGAGCCTTTAGCCTGTAGGAGAATCTCTATGGTCAATAGCGTATGGGTAACCTGCAGAGCATGAAGGAGATAACGCAATCATCGAATTCAGTGCGCTGCAGGACAGTACAGTTAGATCTCAAGTCGTTAGACCCTGTGCCATTGAAAGTGCCTACGTTTAGGATCTCTCTAGCTCCCGTGCCTGTAAATATACAATAGATGCTTGGGTTTAGCCCGTAGACAATTGGGTTTAGCCCATAGGACATTTCAGATAGATCTCAAGCCATTCGACCCTGTGGCCCTGTCAGTGCCTACGTTTACGATCGCGCCAGCTCATGTGCCTGTAAATACACAGTAGGCTCTTGGGTTTAGGCCGTAGACATTTGGGTTTAGCCCGTAGGACATTTTAGATAGATCTCAAGTCATTTGACCCTGTGCCCCTGCCAGTGCTTATGTTTACAATCACACCATCTCTTGTGCCTGTAAATACACAATAGACACTTGGGTTTAGCCCATAGACATTTGGCTTTAGCCCGTAGGAGATTTCAGATAGATCTAAAGCCAATTGGCATGGATCCAGAATAGTTTGATGCTGTGCCCCTGCCAGTGCATGCAGTGCCTGCAAATACACTTTGGAGTCTCACAACGACAACTCTGTAGTGAACGGTGACACCACAAAGAGCGTTTGGTGCGAAATCAAACGCCAGTCCCAGCGTGTGGTGCCTTTTGGGCTCAAAATGTACTATTGCAGTCGATATTTTCGAAATATTATGGAATTTAGCCATCGGTCAAAGTTCTAAAATAGGAGGTGCAAAACTATAGTGTATAGCGGTCAGTTTAAGCTATAGATCATCGCGATCCATCAACTGTAGCGAGCGCTAGAGCGTTTACAGATCCACAAACAAACAGACGGACAGACTCTAGGCGCCTTAGTATATAGGACTAGAGCCTTTAGCCCATAGGAGAATCTCTATGGTCAATGGCGTTGGGTTCAGCCCATAGACAATTGTGTTTAGCCCGTAGGCCATTTTGGATAGATCTCAAGTCATTCGACCCTGTGCCAGCCTGTGCCAGCCAGTGCCTATTGTCAGTCCTACATTTAGGATCGCACCAGCTCCCGTGCCTGTAAATACACAATAGACACTTGGGTTTAGCCTGCAGGCAATTGGGTTTAGCCCATAGGACATTTCAGATAGATCTCAAGCTGTTTGACACTGTGCCCCTGCCAGTGCCTGCATTTATGCTTGCGCCAGCTCCTGTGCCTGTAAATACACAATAGACTCTTGAGTTTAGTCTGTAGACATTTGTGTTTAGCCCATAGGAGATTTCAGATAGATCTAAAAACATTTGACACTGCTGCTGCCAGTGCCTACATTTATGCTTGCACCAGCTCCTGTGCCTGTAAATACACAATAGACTCTTGGGTTTAGTCAGTAGACATTTGTGTTTAGCCCGTAGGAGATTTCAGATAGATCTAAAGACATTTGACATAGATCCAGAGCAGTTTGATGCTGTGCCCCTGCCAGTGCATGATGTGCCTGCAAATACACTTTGGAGTCTCACAACGACAACTCTGTCATGAATGGTGATTGGTGACACTGTGAAGCGCTCTTGGCGCAAAATCAAACGTCAATCACTGCGTGTGGTGCCTTCAGTGCTCAGAATGTACTGGTGCAGTCGATATTTGCAAAATATTGTGGAATTTAGTCATTGGTCAAAGTTCTAAAATAGGAGGTGCAAAACTACAGGTATGGCGGTCAGTTTAAGTTATAGACCGTCGCGAACCGTCAACCGTATCTAGAGTTATGGCGTTTGCAGACACAT
>JASAMZ010007841.1:0-17034 GCA_030248115.1 Linhomoeus sp. GSCO2_2 | reverse complement strand
GTCTGAGCAGGATGTGATCGTAGGCTAGGCAGAGATCGTAGGCCTGAGCAGGAGGAGATCGTAGGCTAGGCGGAGATCGTAGGCCTGAGCAGAAGGAGATCGTAGGCTAGGCGGAGATCGTAGGCCTGAGCAGAAAGAGATCGTAGGGTAGGCGGAGATCGTAGAACAGAGCATGAGGAGATCGTAGGCTAGGCGGAGATCGTAGGCCTGAGCAGGAGGAGATCGTAGGGTAGGCGGTGAGCGTAGGCCTGAGCAGAAGGAGATCGTAGGCTAGGCGGAGATCTTAGGCCTGAGCAGGAGGAGATCGTAGGCCAGGCGGAGATCGTAGGCCTGAGCAGGAGGAGATCGTAGACCTGAGCCGGAGGGAAGCCCGAGCCTAAGCCTAAGCCTAAGCCTGAGCCAAAGCTTGAGCTTGTGCCAAAATACATTCATTGTAACGGTGGAATGAATTGGTGCGGAGTCATTCAGTAATTGCTGCTGAACTTGAAGGAGAGATATCCAAGGAAAGAATTCAATGGTAGGATGTTTGGAAGGATTAGAATGAAATATATGGCGAAACTTCAAGCGGACCCTGGAATAAGAAAAGTACCGTGTTCACTTGTATGTAATAAGGTGGCGATTCTGCGGAACAGCGCCGTGAAACAAGCATATGCGGGTATTCACTAACTGGTCCAGTAAAAACCCGCATATGCGGGTATTCACTAACTGGATCAGTGAATACCCGCATATGCGGGTATTCACTAAGTGGTTTGGTGAAAACCCGCATATGCGGGTTTTCACTGGATGCGGGTATTCCCTGTCACATACATACTCGCCGCCCTGGGGGGCGGCGAAAAAATCGATTTTCGACATTTTTGTATTTTAATTGTAAATATCTCGAAAATTCGAAATTAGCAACAGAAACGGACACCGGATCCGTACTCAGCGACCTCGACTCTACTTGACCACAAATGTCACATACTTTACTTCGGTGCCACGAACGGACGGACACACAGACAGACAGACATTTCATCCGTATATATGTACCTCGCCGCGCTGAGGCGCGGCGAAAAAATCACTGTTCTTATGCAGTTTTGCAGCAACCAGTATTTCTCTCGGCCTCAGGCAAGTGGCACCAAACGATAGCTCAGCGTGTACAGCACGTCAGTGTGTCACAGTAGAGGCGTGTTGGCAGAACGTTCGAAATGCGCACCCTGCAGTAAACCAAAAGCTTCAAGAAAAGAGCTGCGCGTCACGCTACCGGATTTTTCCGCTTATAGTTATAAGCCAATGGGCTTATACGTGGTTTGGCACCTTCGCCAGAGTAAAACTGACGACACATACAAGCCCAGGGCTGCCACACTCCAGCCAAAGTTTGGACACCACGTATGCCCATGGGCTTATATGTGGCAGTCAAAACAACGTATAAGCCCATGGGCTTATAAGTGGATGGGCTTATAACCGGAAAAAATCCGGTACCGTGTGAGAACGTCATTGTCCAGGCCTTGGGTACTGTAACGCGCGCGCGTTTCAATGTCGGGGTCAGCGTGCGCGACCGTTACCTCGGCTGTGGGTGAGAGGAGCGCACCTGAACGATGGCGCGAACGCTGACGACAGACCCATCAACTAACCGGTGGTGAACAGACGAAGGCCTAGCCTACTTCGTTCGGTCGTTCGTCTCGCCCGGTCGCGCCGCGCGCCATTTCCCAATCCACACAGTTTTCTCGTACGCCTTTTCCCCTTCTCCTACATAGGTAGGTACGTAGGTTTGCCGTAGGTTACGTGTGCACGCTCGCTCGACTAATCAAGTCGCTTTTGGCCACTGCTTTTGCAGATGGCGAGGTTCGGTGTGCTGATCAGTGCCATGTTTTACTCCAGAGTTGAAAAAGCCATTGCACGCGCTACAGTAACCAACTGATTCAGCCGGTCGCTGACCGGGCTCCTTACCGTGTCGCCTCTCTATGTACTGCAATACACCCCATGTCTCCAATATTTCCACAGGGAGTTGGCTAAAACTTCCAAACCAATTCCCGGGTATCTAATGATTCAAAGGCGAATAAGAATACTTTCTGGTAAATCCCTTTCTAGGAGAATTTTAGCCGGTTAAAACTCAGTACTGTCAGAAAATTGCCGCTGAACTGGCATCGAAAGAATCATTCCCCCTTCTCTATAATCCCCCGTCTCAAACAGTTCCCTGGGGAATTGGGAAAATTGTTGACATTAAAATAATTCCCTTTGGGAACAATTGAATAGAAGATATACGATATGCACGTGGAACTCTTTACAGCCTCAATCAGAATAGATTAGCATAAGATGGCATAAGCATAAGATGGCATAAGCATATGATGGCATAAGCATAAGCGAAAGATGGCACAAGATGGCATCAGAATAGACGAACATGTGATGGCTCTCTAACAACTTGCTTCCTCCAAAGAACGCTCGGGACCCATTGCAGGAAAGCGCCCAACATGCAGGGGTCCATCCTCTGTTTGCTGGCCCTAGTGACCAGTCAATTCTTCCCGCTGAGCGAGCAGTGCCCACAGAGCAAACATGCCGCCGGCGGTGGAGGAGTGACGACTGGCCCTGCTGCTACCACTGTGGCAGGTTTGTTGCTATCCCCACACACTGACACATAATGGTTCTAAGGCTCTTGGAGTGCCGTTACATTGGGAAATCAATCTTCGCTTTGTGTTCACTGCAGATGGTGGCGGAGGTACCACGCCTGCGCCAGCGGCTACCACTACAGCAGGTTGGATTCCTTACAAGTTTGCTATGTTGTCACCATGTCGCATGTGATGCTGACTCCTATAATTCATAGTGCGTCTATATCTTTCTGTGCGTACATACAGGGTCGTCTTTCAGTCCCAGCTCTTACAACGACGGAAGCTGCAGTCGCAACAACTACAGAAGCGTCTGCTACAACCACAGGTTGGGGATTTGCTGCAAATAGTACACAGCACTACAGTCTCTACCGTCTACAGTACTTTTTGCACGCGGCAACTGGCATCGCACCAATAGAATGTGCGTAAACTTCCACAGTTAGCATTCCATGTCAGCCTCCTACCAAATTCAGAGGTGTATCTCCCAAATAACTCCCGCACAAACACAGCGCCATCCTCACCCCCTCCCCCGGGCCCCCCCCCCCCCCCCCCAACTACCCCCTTCCCCCACCATACGTGTAGCCGCCAACCGGGGAGGGTGGGGGGGGGGGGGGGGTGGGGGGGGGGTGGGGGGGGGGGTGGGGGGTTATAGGACCCCTCAGGGGGGGGGGGTCTATGGCCCCCGGAGGGGGGGGGGGGTCATATGACCTACAACAATTTTTCAAAAAAGTACCAAAAATAGAGAAAATGTTGCAAAAATAGACCAAAAGTGCCAAAAATCGCTTAATTTTGGTCAAAAACGTCCAAAATATAGCGCCGCAGGCAAAAATGTTGCTATTTTTAAGCGCCGCAGGCGACAATTTTTGAAAATCCTAGGGGAGGTCTTTTGGGAAGTAGGGGAGGGGGGTACCTGGGGGGGGGGGGGTATGGGGGGGCCACCTCCAGCTAGGGGGGGGGGGGCCCTCCTGCTCCCTCCTGCTTGAAGTGCCTCACTCCGCCGAAATTCTGTGTATTGCAGAGGCCGCTACAACGACCACCACGGCTGAAGTGACCACCACGACCACAGTCCTAGGTATTAGACGGCACATAGTAGAATCCAACGATTACTCTCAGAACTATCATGGCAACCAATAATGGGTCGTGTAGAGCGAGAAATGTTGCAATGTTGCACTGTGAGAGAAGGCTGACCTAATGAATTGTTTTATACCCCCGTCTTTGCAGGGTCTCAGGGGCACCGCAGCAGGTTGGCAGTTATTCGTTCGGCATGCACGAACCGCTCCTCTTCCATTCAGCTTCATGTCCGGCAAAGACGACGCAGGCCAACGGGCTGACCCTGTCTCCGAGTCTGACCAGCACCGCTGCGGGCCTGGAAGGAGACGTCGATGACGTCACCTGTTTTGCCAACACCGCTGCCCTGGTCAAGGACAGCAGTGGGTCTTTCAGCTCCAATCAAGTGCAGGTATGGAACTTGGACGCGGTTGGCCATTGTTATTGTGCGACTTCACTGGGAATAAAATGCATGAAAGGAAACTTGTCCTTCCTGCTTATGGAATTTACGATTCGGTGAAGATCCGAACAAGTGCATGACACCACTCGCCGCCTCCAAATTCAGGCAACTTGCACAGCCTCGGGCGCATGGCAGATCGACGGTAGGGATGTGAATGGGCCACTTATGTGTCTTGGTGAGTATAGAATGGGACAACTCCGGACACGAGTATGTTCAAGCTGGCACCAATTCCCACCAGCAAAATCTCTTGCTCAACATTCTAGAAACCTGCGCCAAAGCGACTTTGGCCCCCAACAGCGCTGGTGCTCTACCCACCGTCACGAACGAAGCGGATCACAAGGCAGCATCTCAGACTTTCACCATCGCCTGCAGTGCGGCGAATGCGGACACCTTGAAGGACGCGAGCGGCACCACCTTCGGCACCGCTACGTACACGCCCACGTGTGGCACGGACGGCCAATGGTCGGTCAATGGTGTCACCATCCAACAACCGCTGGAGTGCACGTAGAGAGACGATCTTGAGCCCGTTGAATAGGTTTCGGCACACTGATCATTCCGTTAGGAGAAGTCGAGATTCAAAAGTTTGAATTTCGCGAGCTACAGTAACTCAAATGTTCATAGAGCAAGGCGGTTCTAACTGGCTCGTCTTACGTTGTAGAGCGGCGTGCGATAGGTCAACTGAAAGGTCTCGACGTGCTCTTCCACTTGGTATTAAAAGATTTCTTAATTACGGAGAAAAATTCGAATTTTTGAATTTTCGCAAAATTCTTCCACAGCCGAAATTTTTTCACCCCCCGAGCACGCTGCGCGTCGTCATAAGCTATCTTTTAAAAAAAATTTGGCTCTCTAGGTGCTTCGTAGCGAGCGCCAGGCCTGTTGGTGTTAACTGTGGGCTTTACCGCTCCTATATATAGCACTCCTTCGCTTTTCAAGCGGCGGAGTGCCAATGACGCAAGAACGACTTTCGTACCTTGCACCAATCTTGCGCAGTGAACAATCAAAGTGGGGATGCCTATCATGCATCTGCTGATGGCGCCCCTCTTCTCCATGGCGATGACCGCTAGGAGGAGGAGGAGTAATCACGACCGATTTTACGTTTCGCGCCCGAATTTGCGCGTGGATTGAGATAGAGTGTTGAATTTTTGCATCCGAGTGTGAAGACATTAGGCTACCATGTGTGCAAGTATGACTTCGCTTTTACACAGCGTGCTGTGGAGGGGGGGGGGGGGGGTCTGGAGTTTCGAAAGACCCGGTACATGTAGTTTCATACCATGTATAACTACATGTAGTGTGCGTCTGCGATCACAAAACTAAACATAACTGTAGTAAAGTGTTTGGGGTCGGATTTGGTCGGTAGTCGATCTTCTGACTTTATTGGCAAGCACTCGACGGCACGCAGCTAGCACGCAAGGAGGAAAGACGAGTTGTTACTGAAAGAGCAGCGTATTTATGCGCACCCGCGTCCTATCAATAGGCCGAATCAAACTGGCCCTAGAGGCAGATATTAGACGCTGGGAACCAGTTATGGACGGACGGCACGTCAAGGGAAGAGTCAGACTACCCACTGACTTCCACTTACACAGCAGGCGGCAGGCGAGCCAATTGGAGCGGTCGCCTAACTTAAGATTAACTTAGACAGATATGCCGCACAGCATGTTACGATTTTGGGCCTACAGAAGTGCCTACTAAGCAAGCATTCAGAATTGCAGACGCAAAACAAGTCACACTAACCGACATGCTTACAGTACCTCACGACATCACTCTCCCCCTAGAACAAGTCGTGTCCTCACGACTTAGATTGAAACTACGAAACCAGGCTTACAGAATATCAGTTTCCTGGGTCGAACTTCGTGTATTCGCAGCCAAGTGGCAGGTCGTCTTCATCCGTTGTGAGTATACCTTCAGTTGTCTCGATGGCGTGGTCATTGGAGGGCTGGTGGGTGTCGAGCCAGCACTGGATTCTTTTCACCCTCTCCTGGTCGATCAGGTTCACTGGACCCTGCTGCAGACTTCGGCTTGTGTTGTCGTCTTCGGAATCGTCGTCGTCAGTCGCAGGTCGCTTGTGCTCGTTGGCCTTTTGCCAGAAGGCTTGGAGTCCTCGCTCTTGACACGCCCATTCCTTGGGGCGCCTTAGTGGCCAGCTTGGTCTAATGTCCTTCATGGCAATTGCGGGCTGTCGAATATCCTCGGTCTGTCGCCTGTCATCTCCTGTTCTGTAGAAGCCGCACGTTGGGTCGTTCCTGAACACTGAAATGTCCAGAGGGCAGTCAGTTTTCACAAGCCCTTGTACTGGTGGACGCCGCTTGACTGAGAATAAACTGCCTAAAGAGACTCCGCTAGGGACGAAAACAGCCTTGTCACTCAGGTTGATCAGGCCTAGTTCCAAGGTGGCTCCGACCTTCACAAAGCAGACCTTCAGCAGTAGTGGCCAGACCAACTGGCTGCTGGGCACGAATAGTGAACGCTTTGCGCGGCTTGCTTTCACTGACAGGCCCACCTTTGATTCCACGAGAAGGGAAGTTTTACCAAGAACGAGATGGGCGTGGCATGTCTGCAGGCTTGCAATGGACTGGCGTCTGTCGAATGAGCGCCAACGGCGGCCTTCCTTGACCGTGCACAGTCCCACGCGTCGCCACGCAGTCTCGGCAACTTGTCTATGGTTCACCACTATTACGATACCTTGAGCGCATCCAATAGCTGCTAGCACCAGGCTTCTAATGTTGAGCGAGAGGCGAAATTGGTTCTGACTTCTCTCGTTCCGCGTTGCTCCTTTCGTCACTTTGCGCATTCCCACTGACGTTTCTTCGCTTTGGCGCACAAATGTTAGGCCACTAGTCGTTCGGCACAGCTTGAATAGACGGTCGGACGGGAGGGTAAAATTCCACCTGAATTTCATCAGCGTGGGGGCGACGGCACTGTCACCTTCATGGGCAAGGGCGCTCGGCTCCTTCCCTTTCGAGACACACCACTCCTTCTGCTCTCCATAGGAGCAGGGGTGACCAGCGCTGGGAGAGACAATGGGGACCTTCAATTGGGTGCGCACCTCTTTAGCCACAGTCAAACCAGCGGATGTAGTTGGTGGAGCTAACCAAATTCTCGGTTGCTGGAAAGACTTGACTTCTGCGGCTGTCCCCCAGGGGCAAATCAACATCGCGGCGGCGAGTCTTGCTACTTGGGCCCAAAAACCCGGAGTGCGTGCCTCCACACTCAGCCCCTCTCTGTGGCGCCGACGGCTCTGTGGCAGGCAGAACCGGTCGCAGCGCTCTCGGCCAACCTCACTTCTACGGTGGGCGGCCTTATCCGTCATGTCGCCTCTCTCCTCGTCCTTGCTGGCGCTTCTGTTGATCGTCGCGCTATTCTCGCCTGGGGCGTTCTCGCTCTGATTGGCGTTTCCTTCAATGGGCATAACGGCTGGCTCTGGCTCACTTCGGATTTCTTCAGTCGTGGTGGCAGACACGCTGGCAGTTGGCAGGTCGAGATTACGGTAGTCAGCTAAATACCTCTCACAGTGATAAATCTGGAATCGACTGTTATCCAACAGACAGCCCAAACTGCTGGTTAAATTCTCGACTTCCACTTGGTGCTGCTCCTCGCAGCAGTTGGCGCTTCGGCCTCTGTTGCTTTCGCCATTATTATGTTGTTGCTCAGTATAGAACTCTTCACCGTAATACTCCTCGTCGTCATGGCGGCTGTCCTCCTCCAATGCCACTCTCGAGTCAGTCTGCTCGTCAACACAATGCTGCTCACTTTCGTCGAGTTGCTCTTGCCAGCCGTGGTCTCCCTCCTGCTGCTCACTGTCGTGCTCTCCCCAGTCATATGTCGAGTGCCTCTCGTCCCCACGCCAGTCACACTCATAAGTCATGCTGGCGGTCTCTCCCAATTCCCAGATGTTTTGGGTGTGTGTGTTGCGCGAGTGGCCGTCAATGGGAGCTCTCCCCCTCCTGTCATTGACCTTCGTCTCACACCACCAAGGCTGCCAGGCGTGGACGGTATCTTCATGGGCACTGGCGCCTGCCGCGTAGGCGCTCTCACTCCCTCCAGCGCCTCCGCGCCGCGTGACTTCGAGGAAGCTACTCCGGGAGGCCAGACTTTCAAACTCACTCCTCTGGCAAGCTCCTTCTCCCGGTCTCTTGTCGGCCCTCAGGCTCGACTCCAAGCTCGCCGCCCATTCAACGCACTGGTTGAATGTCATCTCTGCAGTGCCCGAAATGTTGCCAAAAACTCGCGCAGTTTGCCTCAGAGTCGGATGTAATCCATTCATGAACAGTCGCTTTACTTCTCGTGTCTTCTGTTGAGCGACGTCGTTATCGGCCGTCAAGGCATCCCTCCCATAGGCGATCGCGGCCAATTGTTTCAACGCGCGGGCGAAATTTGGGATGCTTTCACAGTGCTGCTGTTGCCGTGTCTGCAGTTCTTCGACTGCACGATCCTCATCGTCCTCTCTTCTAAACTTGTCCCGTAGAGCGTCACACAGCGCAGAATAGTCGCGTTTCGTGTCCTCAGGAAGCTGGGACGCATAGAGGCTGGCGTCGTGCGCTAGGCGGCTCATCAAAAGTTCCGCCTTCACGCCTTCAGTCGCGCCGTTTAACTGTAGCGAGCTGTCTACCAAGTGCACGAACTTGTCCACTCGAAGATCTCGGTCTCCACTGAAGAGAGGAACCTGGGCAATCGCCTTGTAGGCTTGCTTGTTCGCAATCGAATCCGTCCAAGAGCTCAGCGCGTGTTCGTAATTCGACGTCGACGTTTCTTGCCTGCTGCCATTGTTGTTTGATCGCTGGTCTGCTTCAAAGCGCTCAAGGGCTGCTAGCAGTCGATTGTACTCTCCTCTCGTCAGCGTCACGGTTTCCTGATTGGCCGACATCGATGGTTGCCTTCTGTTCTCTGCTGATCGTGCCACAGTTGCTGCTGATCTGTTGTGACTGGTTGAGTGGCTCATCAACGGCTCGCAGACGCTGTTCGCAGTCGCGATTGGGTTCGCAGACGCTGTTCGCAGTCGCGATTGGGTTCGCAGACGCTGTTCGCAGTCGCGATTGGGTTCGCAGACGCTGTTCGCAGTCGCGATTGGGTTCGCAGACGCTGTTCGCAGTCGCGATTGGGTTCGCAGACGCTGTTCGCAGTCGCGATTGGGTTCGCAGACGCTGTTCGCAGTCGCGATTGGGTTCGCAGACGCTGTTCGCAGTCGCGATTGGGAAATTCGCAGACGCTGTGCGCAGTCGCGAAAGGGGGTGTCTACAAACGGCTTCAACAGGGGTGTCTTCGCAGGCCCCTACATAAGTGATAACAATACCTTTACACCTTCGGGAACACAATACTTATAAGAGAGGATTGGGCCTTAGCCTAAATCCGCCTACAATGTATGTGTCGTTGTACCAATACTAAGCTCTGTCTCTCTCTGTAACTCAGTACAGGTGCTTGCTACAGCAAAAGAATTTCGACACCGTATACAACGTACTAACATCTGAGCCCGAAATTGGGACTCTAGCGGGACGTGAACAGGCTCTGGTGTGCGGTTGCATCAATCACACAGTGGTATTTTCCACGACAACCCAATGTTGCATGCATGTTGTCAGCCCATGGTGCGCGGTCGCGAGGCCAGGTACTTCTGCAGTTGTGGGAGCTGGTGAACTTTGTCGACCAGAGCACAAACTTTGGAGTAGTCCTCCATCAGGTTGGGGTCCATCTCGCGCAGAGTGTACATCCAGCTGGCCATAGAGAAGTCCACCCAGCTGACCTGCAATAGTACGGTAGCTCACTCTCACACGAGCGCGCGCGCACACGCGCACACGCACGCGCACCACTCGCGCACACGCACGCACGCACGCACGCACGCACGCACGCACGCACGCACGCACGCACGCACGCACGCACGCACGCACGCACGCACGCACGCACGCACGCACGCACGCACGCACGCACGCACGCACGCACGCACGCACGCACGCACGCACGCACGCACGCACGCACGCACGCACGCACGCACGCACGCACGCACGCACGCACGCACGCACGCACGCACGCACGCACGCACGCACGCACGCACGCACGCACGCACGCACGCACGCACGCACGCACTGGCCCGTGATTCCATCTCTAACCCAGCGAGTCGAAGCGTCAGCATACAGCAGAAAGCACCATATTCGAGTATGGCATGCACTGGCCCGACGCGACGGGACACTGTAACGCATGCTTTCCAAATTCGCTTACTTTCTGTCCCACCAGCCATCCCGATCCGTTCTTCTGGAGAATATCCTCGAACTTGCCCAGAAAGCTGTCCAGCGTGTCGTCGAGCTTTGCCCTTATCTCAATCTGCAATGCCGACGCATTACAATACATAACATTTCAAATCCAGCAACTACCGTAACCTAGTGGCGGATCCAGGATTTGGATATGATGGGGGAGGGGCGGAACTTTTGAGGCCACCCGGAGAACCAAGATGCTACAAAAGAGCATCAATTTTTTGCGCCGCAGGCGAAAAACTCTGCGAATATTGACGTGCAAAGTTACGAAATTGTTTTAAAATGGCACCGCAGGCGAAAATTCTTGTCAAAATTTGGTCTCTTCTGTTACAAAACTGCTGAAAATAGCGCCGCAGGTGAACATTTTTTGCGCCACCGCATACACTTTTCTTCACGGGAGGGCGAACCGGGGGCGGGGAGTGGACCCACAGTGGACCCCCCCCCCCCCCCCCCCACTGGATCCGCTATAACCGTGTAACCCACGGCCGCGTCGGGGTCCCTGGCCAGAGTCTGCATCCAGGGCGATATGGCCAGCACGAGGTCCTCCAAAGCGTCGGCGACTGCGTCGATCTGGGCCGATTCCAGTTCGTTTTCGCCCGCGAGACCTCGAGTTTTGAGATAGTTTTTCATCGATTTTTTTACTTTTAAAGTTTCTGGCTACCGTATTTCCTGGCGAGGAACCTTGAGACGGCCCGCGCCTGGCCCAGCCGCGTCCCGTCGGACAGCGTCAGCACTGGCATGTTGCCCCAGGGAAATTCTGAAGTTTTGGGTTTTAGGTGAGTTTGAGTTTTGCGCAGCACTAGAAGCCATTTCGCGATATTCAGAGGCTGACCGACAAAAGGGTTGGTGTAGGGGTAAATACACGCCTACAGTATGTATATGTCGTAGCCCAACATGGTATTCAGCCCAATCTGGGATTGGGCTAGCCCAACATGGTATACCTTGTTGGACTAGCCCATCATGGGATCGCGCATCACGCGCGGGACTGTCGCACATCGCGAGATCTCCCCCACTGATACGCAAGGCGGCGCTTGGTGATGTGTGGCGCCTCTGTCCAACCTAATGCCCCCCCCCCGCGATTGACATGGCCTTGCAAAATCAGATGTCTCACAGTCTCTCCATTTGTTACTGCGGTCATTTGATAATTCAACGGGCCGGTGTCACATGCCAAAACCGTTCCATGCCAAATCCGCCTCCCGGCGGTTTTGGTATATGCCAGTTTCGCCCCCCGGCGGTTTTGGCATACATGCTTTCTGGTACATGGCTGTTCTCTGAATCGTCTATTGTTTACTCGCCGCATAATGAAGAGACTAGGGTCTATAGCCCGTTGATAAGACGTTGCAGCTTCAGAGACCGATGACGCGCAGCTGACGTGCTGGCTGGCCTGTCGGACGCGGCGAATAGCGTGTGGTGTGTGTGTTGTGTGTGTGTGTGTGTGTGTGTGTGTGTGTGTGTGTGTGTGTGTGTGTGTGTGTGTGTGTGGTGTGGGGGTGGGGCATTAGGTTGGACAGAGGCGCCACACATCACCAAGCGCCGCCTTGCGTATCAGTGGGGGAGATCTCGCGATGTGCGACAGTCCCGCGCGTGATGCGCGATCCCATGATGGGCTAGTCCAACAAGGTATACCATGTTGGGCTAGCCCAATCCCAGATTGGGCTGAATACCATGTTGGGCTACGACATATATAACAAACATCTCGACCTCGAGAGAGGAGCGACTCAAATTTCAGCGCATTTCCGAGGTTTGCACGTTCTACGTACTGTACAACACTAGAAATGCGGTCAACCAACAAGGCAGAACCAACTGAAGTGTAGTTGTATGTATATCTGTACGTATTCTGCTGTCAAACAGAACCAATTCAGTGCCTGTGCGACATATGTAGCACGAGATTCATCACACAGCAATTAGGAGCGCAACCCACTTTCCGGCTGTCCGGATTTGAGAGCCGGCCAATCAGCGAATTCCACCCTATCGTCTTCGAAATCGGCCCCCGCGTAGTGCAGGATGAACCGTATGACTTCGCCCCTCGCTCGTAGATTGAAGTACGTCAACTTGTACTTGCCGCCGCCGCCTTTTGAGTTGGTGCTACTGCCGTTCTTAGGCGTTTTGGACGAGCCGCACAGAGGCATTTTGGAAGCGAATCGAGGTCGAAATGGTGAAAATTATAATAGTGTTGTGAGCTCAGTTCAGGGTTTGCTTGCCTGACGTACGCACGTACGTCTACAGACACGCAAACAGCGCGTCCGTCCGTCCGCGCTGTGGCATTGGTTGCTCTGTGTACGCGCGGCTCCTATGGCTACTCAGCGGCGCAAAGTGTCAGCGTCAATTATTGGGAAGCCAGACGGCATTCATGCGCGAACGACGACGACGTCGACCCACGTGAAAACCCTTCCATTGAACAAGGCTCTTGCGAGCGAACGACCGGAAGCGACTTTTCAGCATGAAAAGCGTTTAGACATGCGGCCAATGGCCATAACATTCACAATTGAGTGCAGCAGAAGCACTAAGCATCTTGTCGAGCGTTGTAGCGCACAAATTATGTGGGCTTATTCGCTCGAATTCGTATGAAATCGGTTTGTTTGCGCACGAATTGCAACAATTACACAGGCTATATTAGCTCGATTGGGGGGAGCCCCCCCCCCCCCCCCGCGGCCTGTTTGCTCCCCACACTCACAGTTCTCCAACTTTCTCAGTCTGTGCCCAATACTGCGAATACGGCATATTTCGCTTGTGGCAGAGCAACAATCGCGTCCTAACAAGTCGAATTGAGCCTTCGAAATCAACACAGAACGGTGGCGCTTCGATCAGAAACGGGTGTCGCTCCTTTTCGCCACGTACGCCTTGATGTTTGGCAAGTCGTAGACCTTTCGAATGTGCTGTTCGAGCGCCGGATAGCCCTTCAGAAACTCGGCATCTAATTTGTCTTGCAGCAGTTGCAGCCTCTCTGCCACCAGGAAGTCCACCCAGCCGACCTGAAGTTGCTCAAAATGCCAAAAATGAAAATGTTACACTACAATTGAGGAAAAATCGGAATGCTATGTACATTTTTGCCAACGAGCCAGCCGCTAGGATTGGAGCCGATTTGCCTTTCGAAAGCGTCTAGCAGTCTCTTGGCAGCTCCCGCTTCTTCCATCTCCTTCTTGGCTTTCGCCTGTGCAAACAGAATGAATTAATACTATTGAATGGTATGTTTAATCAAGTGCTGTCACACAGACATGCAATGAGTTTGGTGGACGCTCTTGTTGAGGCAAGGCATTGCCACCGATCGCACGATTTTGCTGGGAACTTTCACAGGTTGCTCACAGCACTTCAACTGAGCAGTGTGGCAAAGAAACCTATCGTCACACAGTACGGATACTGGTACTTCTGTACCAAAGGCGGGCGCTCATTAAATGGGGGGGGGGGCGCTTATTGGAGAATTGCAAATTGCATTCGCCGATTACTCTATCGACTCTATCCCTAGCTCATGATTGCAACCATGGATAGGATGAAATTTCGAACACGTCAGTGTTGAAGTGTTTGTAATAAAATGTTAAGATATCGGCAAAATCGGACGAGGCATCGGTGAGTCATAAGCTGTCAAAGTGCGGGAGTTATTTGGGAGATACACCTCTGAATTTGGTAGGAGGCTGACATGGAATGCTAACTGTGGAACTTTACGCAACTTCTATTGGTGCGATGCCAGTTGCCGCGATGCAAAAAGTACTGTAGACGGTAGAGACTGTAGTGCTGTGTACTATTTGCAGCAAATCCCCAACCTGTGGTTGTAGCAGACGCTTCTGTAGTTGTTGCGACTGCAGCTTCCGTGGTTGTAAGAGCTGGGACTGAAAGACGACCCTGTATGTACGCACAGAAAGATATAGACGCACTATGAATTATAGGAGTCAGCATCACATGCGACATGGTGACAACATAGCAAACTTGTAAGGAATCCAACCTGCTCTGGTCCTAGCCGCTGGCGCAGGCGTGGTACCTCCGCCACCATCTGCAGTGAACACAAAGCGAAGATTGATTTCCCAATGTAACAGCACTCCGACAGCCTTAGAACCATTATGTGTCAGTGTGTGGGGATAGCAACAAACCTGCCACAGTGGTAGCAGCAGGGCCAGTCGTCACTCCTCCACCGCCGGCGGCATGTTTGCTCTGTGGGCACTGCTCGCTCGGCGGGAAGAATTGACTGGTCACTAGGGCCCAGCAAACAGAGGATGGACCCCTGCATGTTGGGCGCTTTCCTGCAATGGGTCCCGAGCGTTCTTTGGAGGAAGCAAGTTGTTCAAGGAACCATCACATGTTCGTCTATTCTGATGCCATCTTGTGCCATCTTTCGCTTATGCTTATGCCATCATATGCTTATGCCATCTTATGCTTATGCCATCTTATGCTAATCTATTCTGATTGAGGCTGTAAAGAGTTCCACGTGCATATCGTATATCTTCTATTCAATTGTTCCCAAAGGGAATTATTTTAATGTCAACAATTTTCCCAATTCCCCAGGGAACTGTTTGAGACGGGGGATTGTAAGGAGGGGGAATGATTCTTTCGATGCCAGTTCAGCGGCAATTTTCTGACAGTACTGAGTTTTAACCGGCTAAAATTCTCCTAGAAAAGGGATTTACCAGAAAGTATTCTTTATTCGCCTTTGAATCATTCAGATACCCGGGAATTGGTTTGGAAGTTTTAGCCAACTCCCTGTGGAAATATTGGAGACATGGGGTGTATTGCAGTACATAGAGAGGCGACACGGTATGGAGCCGGTCAGCGACCGGCTGAATCAGTTGGTTACTGTAGCGCGTGCAATGGCTTTTTCAACTCTGGAGTCAAAACATGGCACTGATCAGCACACCGAACCTCGCCATCTGCAAAAGCAGTGGCAGAAAGCGACTTGATTAGTCGAGCGAGCGTGCACACGTAACCTACGGCAAACCTACGTACCTACCTATGTCAGGAGAAAGGGGAAAAGGCGTACGAGAAAACTGTGTGGATTGGGAAATGGCGCGCGGCGCGACCGGGCGAGACGAAGGACCGAACGAAGTAGGCTAGGCCTTCGTCTGTTCACCACCGGTTAATTGATGGGTCTGTCGTCAGCGTTCGCGCCATCGTTCAGGTGCGCTCCTCTCACCCACAGCCGAGGTAACAGTACGCGCACGCTGACCCCGACATTGAAACGCGCGCGCGTTACAGTACCCAAGGCCTGGACAATGACGTTCTCACACGGTACCGGATTTTTTCCGGTTCTAAGCCCATCCACTTATAAGCCCATGGGCTTATACATTGTTTTGACTGCCACATATAAGCCCATGGGCATACGTGGTGTCCAAACTCAGGCTAGAGTGTGGCAGCCCTGGGCTTGTATGTGTCGTCAGTTTTACTCTGGCGAAGGTGCCAAACCACGTATAAGCCCATTGGCTTATAACTATAAGCGGAAAAATCCGGTAGCGTGACGCGCAGCTCTTTTCTTGAAGCTTTTGGTTTACTGCAGGGTGCGCATTTCGAACGTTCTGCCAACACGCCTCTACTGTGACACACTGACGTGCTGTACACGCTGAGCTATCGTTTGGTGCCACTTGCCTGAGGCCGAGAGAGATACTGGTTGCTGCAAAACTGCATAAGAACAGTGATTTTTTCGCCGCGCCTCAGCGCGGCGAGGTACATATATACGGATGAAATGTCTCTCTGTCTGTGTGTCCGTCCGTTCGTGGCACCGAAGTAAAGTATGTGACATTTGTGGTCAGGTGGAGTAGAGGTCGCTGAGTACGGATCCGGTGTCCGTTTCTGTTGCTAATTTCGAATTTTCGAGATATTTTAATTAAAATACAAAAATGTCAGAAATCGATTTTTTCGCCGCCCCCCAGGGCGGCGAGTATGTATGTGACAGGGAATACCCGCATCCAGTGAAAACCCGCATATGCGGGTTTTCACCAAACCACTTAACCCGCATATGCGGGTATTCCGCTGATCCAGTTAGTGAATACCCGCATATGCGGTTTTTTACTGGACCAGTTAGTGAATACCCGCATATGCTTGTTTCACGGCGCTGTTCCGCAGAATCGCCACCTTATTACATACAAGTGAACCAGGTACTTTTCTTATTCCAGGGTCCGCTTGAAGTTTCGCCATATATTTATTCTAATCCTTCCAAACATCCTACCATTGAATTCTTTCCTTGGATGTCTTTCCTTCAAGTTCAGCAGCAATTACTGAATGACTCCGCACCAATTCATCCACCGTTACAATGAATGTATTTTGGCACAAGCTCAAGCTTCGGCTCAGGCTTAGGCTTAGGCTTAGGCTCAGGCTTTCCTCCGGCTACGGTCTACGATCTCCTCCTGCTCAGGCCTACGATCTCCGCCTAGCCTACGATCTCCTCCTGCTCAGGCCTACGATCTCCGCCTAGCCTACGATCTCCTTCTGCTCAGGCCTACGATCTCCGCCTAGCCTACGATCTCCTACTGCTCAGGCCTACGATCTCCGCCTAGCCTACGATCTCCTCCTGCTCAGGCCTACGATCTCCGCCTAGGCTTCGATCTCCTGCGGATCAGGCCTACGATCTCCGCCTAGCCTACGATCTCCTTCTGCTCAGGCCTACGATCTCCGCCTAGCCTACGATCTCCTTCTGCTCAGGCCTACGATCTCCGCCTAGCCTACGATCTCCTCCTGTTCAGACCTACGATATCCCCTTTTGGTGTCGACTCGTGTAGTAATTTGGTGTATT
>JASAMZ010007839.1:0-46502 GCA_030248115.1 Linhomoeus sp. GSCO2_2 | reverse complement strand
TTCCTCTACTTGGTTCATTTACGTTGCCTTGCTCCTGTTCCAAGATTTCTCCTGTTGCAAGATTTCTCCTCTTGCAAGATCCGTCCTGTTGCAAGATCTGTCCTGTTCCAAGATCTGTCCTGTTCCAAGATCTGTCCTGTTCCAAGGTTTGTCCTGTTCCAAGATTTGTCCTCTTGCAAAATCTGTCCTGTTGCAAAATCTCTCCTGTTGCAAGATCTGTCCTCTTGCAAGATCTGTCCTGTTGCAAGATCTGTCCTATTCCAAGATTTCTCCTCTTCCAAAATCTCTCCTGTTGCAAAATCTGTACTGTCTGCAAAATCTGTCCTGTTGCCGGATCTCTCCTGTTCCCAAAATCTGTCCTGTTCCAAGATCTCTCCTGTTGCAAGATCTGTCCTGTTCCAAGATCTCTCCCGTTCCAAGATTTGTCCTGTTGCAAGATCTCTCCTGTTGCAGATCTGTCCTGTTGCAAGATCTGTCCTGTTGCAAAATCTGTACTGTTCCAAAATCTGTCCTGTTCCAAGATCTGTCCTGTTCCAAGATTTCTCCTCTTCCAAAATCTCTCCTGTTGCAAGATCTGTCCTCTTGCAAGATCTGTCCCGTTCCAAGATTTCTCCTCTTCCAAGATCTGTCCTGTTGCAAGATCTGTCCTGTTGCAAGATTTGTCCTGTTGCAAGATTTCTCCTGTTCCAACATCTCTCCTGTTGCAAGGTCTGTCCTGTTCCAAGATTTGTCCTGTTGCAAGATTTGTCCTGTTGCAAGATTTGTCCTGTTGCGAAATCTGTCCTGTTGCAAGATCTATCCTGTTGCAAAATGTGTCCTGTTGCAAGATTTGTCCTGTTGCAAAATCTGTCCTGTTGCAAGGTCTGTCCTGTTGCAACATTTGTCCTGTTGCAAAATCTGTCCTGTTGCAAAATCTGTCCTGTTGCAAGCTCTGTCCTGTTGCAAGCTCTGTCCTGTTGCATGATCTGTCCTGTTGCAAGATTTGTCCTGTTGCAAAATCTGTCCTGCTGCAAGATCTGTCCTGTTCCAAAATCTCTCCTGTTCCAAAATATCTGTCCTGTTCCAAAATCTCTACTGTTCCAAAATCTGTCCTGTTCCAAGATCTGTCCTGTTCCAAAATCTGTCCTGTTGCAAAGATCTCTCCTGTTCCAAGATCTGTCCTGTTCCAAGATCTCTCCCGTTCCAAGATTTCTCCTGTTCCAAGATCTCTCCTGTTCCAAGATTTCTCCTCTTCCAAGATCTCTCCTGTTCCAAGATCTCTCCTGTTCCAAGATCTCTCCTGTTCCAAAATCTGTACTGTTCCAAAATCTCTCCTGTTCCAAGATCTCTCCTCTTCCAAGATTTGTCCTGTTGCAAAATCTGTCCTGTTGCAAGATCTGTCCTGTTGCAAGATCTGTCCCGTTCCAAGATTTGTCCTGTTCCAAGATCTGTCCTGTTGCAAGATCTGTCCTGTTGCAAGATTTGTCCTGTTGCAAGATTTGTCCTGTTGCAACATCTGTCCTGTTGCAAGGTCTGTCCTGTTGCAAGATCTGTCCTGTTGCAAGATTTGTCCTGTTGCAAGATTTGTCCTGTTGCAAAATCTGTCCTGTTGCAAGATCTGTCCTGTTGCAAGATCTGTCCTGTTGCAAGATTTGTCCTGTTGCAAGATCTGTCCTGTTGCAAGATCTGTCCTGTTGCAAGATTTGTCCTGTTGCAAAATCTGTCCTGTTGCAAAATCTGTCCTGTTGCAAAATCTGTCCTGTTGCAAGGTCTGTCCTGTTGCAAGATCTGTCCTGTTGCAAGATTTGTCCTGTTGCAAAATCTGTCCTGTTGCAAGATCTGTCCTGTTGCAAAATCTGTCCTGTTGCAAGATTTGTCCTGTTACAAGATTTGTCCTGTTGCAAAATCTGTCCTGTTGCAAGATCTGTCCTGTTGCAAAATCTGTCCTGCTGCAAGATCTGTCCTGTTGCAAGATCCGTCCTGTTGCAAGATTTGTCCTGTTGCAAGACTTGTCCTGTTGCAAAATCTGCCCTGTTGCAAGATTTGTCCTGTTGCAAGATGTCTGTACTAACAGTTGCAGAAAGTCTTTCCTGTTGCAAGCCAACGGCGCTGGCTGCCTCGCGAACGCGCCGTACAAAGCGCCGCGCAAAACAAATGGTAGAATCTGTCCTGTTGCAAGATCTGTCCTGTTGCAAGATTTGTCCTGTTGCAGAAAGTCTCTCCTGTTGCAAGCCAACGGGGCTGACTCCCTCGCGAACGCGCCGTACAAAGCGGCGCGCAAAACAAATGCTAGAGAGCGGGCCGATTGTCCTGTTGCAAGATCTGTCCTGCTGCAAGCGAAATGGTCGCTGAAGCGGCTAGAATTGCCTGCGCGAGCACTGTCGTACTGTTCGGCTCTGTTGCAATTGCACATTGCTAGCTTCTCTGTGGTACCGCGTACTGCCGCATCGTTCGCCTTTGCCAGGCTCTGCTACGGTGCATTGTCGTACTGTTCAGGCAGTGCCTGCGTTGAAGGCAGGCAGCAACAGGCGGCGCTGGCCGCGCAGCGATTGATTGCTGCCGCTGGCGTCCCGCTGGCGTCTAGGCGTGCGCGTGCTGAAGCTTGGCGTGGCGAAGTGCTCGGAAGGCGCGCACGTGCTGAAGCGCGGCGTGGCGAAGTGCTAGGAAGGCAGGCGTCACGGACAGACAGTACACCTGCTAGCTTAGTAGTGTAGATGCCACCCGCATTCATTTCAGCGACACAACCTCACGTAAGTTTTCGTCACTGCGCAACTGTTAGCACAAATCTACTCCCACTTTTCGCAGGCAATCTGCTGTACCTACCTATAAATATAACCAAAACATTTTTAAATTGTTATTTCGTTCATCAGCGCTGGTCCCACCAAAATCGGAGTGGATACGATCGAAAGAGTGGGACGAGTCCGTGTGCCAAGACTACCTGCGATACTACGGGGTCGACGATCGAACACTGTAAGTGCCACTGTAACGTAACGCTAGCGGTGGAGTGTCGCTCCTCGCATATAAAAACTTTCTTCGTGCTAGAAGTTTCTTTCTTCGTGCTGACCAGCAACTCTCGAATTTCGCTGGGGTTGAAATTGCAGTTAGCTTGGCGCTCTCGACCTAAATACATGTCATACACACTACACCTTTACGTTACAGACTGAAGCCGAGCGGAGTGGGCTCTATGTGGGCTTACGTCATCTGCACATCGCCAGACGTGTCCAACTACAAATGGGAGTATCTGGAATACGATGGAGAGGCTGCCTACGTTGCGACAGAAGGTCAACATCAGTGTCACCATTTTGCAGAATCGTCAAAACCAGAGTTTGGTTGGGTCGCGCTTATGTGCAGTCGTGTGCACTGACTTAAGGCGATTTGAGTGGGATGGATGGCAATGTGACAGTATGCTCGTTAGGCCAACATGAGGCACCCTTGACTGCATGGTACACAGGCGGCAACTCCGACTGGTACGGCTTGGAGCGCGATCGGCAGTGGGTGGATATAGGCGACTGCGGTGAAAGCGATACGAAGCACAAATGCAAAACGGCGGGATTCCGCATTAAACCTGCCAATAGCAACGCCGAACCCGAATTCATGCGCTTGTGCGTTGATTGGGCGGCAACCTGAATACGTAGTTGACTACTGCAATAACCGTAGGCCTCATGTAATTGTAGGAACCTGTGCCATGCACGTCTCACAAATGTTGGAGAGCGTAGCGTGCTTATAGGTTTAGCTGTGTGCGCCTGTTTTGGCGACTCGACTTGCCGGTGCAGTTGACCGTTCGGACTGAGTTTCAAGCGTATAGTTAGGCTATATACTGGTAGTGCTTGGGCTAAGTGCGCTTCGTCGAGTTTGTGAAAAGTCCTATGTTCTAACTCACAGACTGAATTGGCAAGTGAGCCGTGCATTTCCAAGCGGGATTTCAGATGCTCTGCTCAGAGACTGCGGCAGCTGTGCCGAGAAGAGGGCGACGGTTTGACCTTGGCGCAGGCGCACAGGCACACCTGGCAAGAATGGTACCCGTTCATTCGAACCAATCCCGACAGACCGATCGTGCAGTGGGTAATGGCAAAGAACCCAATCAAAGACAAGGCGTTATAACGTTTCAATTCACTTGTTCCAGGTCTTCGAATCGTTTCGCGGCCACTTCTGCTCTGGAGAGCCTTACACTGGATGCGAGTTAGCTGATACCTATACAGGTGCATGTACCAAGCAACGAGCTTTCGTGAAAAACTCAGCTCTGAAGCTAAAATACTGCAAATTAACATTTGGAAACGGTCTGGTCTCTGTCTGTACATTTACACCATTCGCCTGTGTATTGCGCCATTCGAATGTCGCAATGCGTGCGTGCTGCTGTCATGGCACACATTGTGTAGCTGGCAGACTTTTCGAAGGGATGGTCTTTGCGACAATCGCTCCGTTCACACAAACACGCAAGACGCCATGGCTCATAGGCCTTCATCACAACAGCATTGCTCACTGCATAGCCAGGAAAGGCCTTAGTGCAACGGTGAAACCAGACCGAATTTTGTGCCTTCGAAAGTTCTTCACGAAGCGAGGCAAAAGTTCATAGAAAGTTCCTTCAGAGCTCCTTGCGAAAACAGATTTCCAATCCAGGGGCGACCACAGAAACTAATTCAGTTTCTGTTTCATTATCAGTACAAATTTTCATTGCAGCATCAGTATCAGTAGAAATTTCTTTTGAGTTTCAGTTTCAATTATTGAAATTGAGTTTCAGTATAACGCGGATGAGCGTACAGGCAATTTTGATTACATGCATTGCAGAGTTGTTGATTATAAGGTGCATTTCGAGCTATTTCATCATCATCATCAACAAGCTCTAGTTTCAGTAGTCCATACTGAAACTAGTTTCTCCATCGCATTGATACTGAAACTGCTTGTGGAGTTTCAGTTTTACTTTCAGTTTAAATATGGCTGGCCAGCCAATCTAGTTTCAATTCAGTATCAGTTTCCGTGTATTTTGATAGAAACTGAAACTGAAACTGAAACTGTAACTATACATAGTTTCAGTTTCTATGGTCACCCCTGTTCCACAGGTGCACTCTGTTCTTAGACCTGTGCGGCTGCAATTTCGGCTGCAACTTCCGTACGGGACCCGAGTGCGCGGGGTGCTGCTCGCAAATAGTACGCCTCCGCGACGACCCACTGGAGGAGGGGGACTCGTTCACGATCCGCGCCAATGGCTCGCTGCGCTGGTTCTCCAAGAGAAGTCAGACGGACGAAATGACTGGAGCGGGGCAGAAGTGAAACAGACAGGACGAACTGTGGTGATCTAAATTGAGCGGTGATTGGTGTTCCATCCAGTAGTCAGACTTGACGGTCCACAGGCTTAGTTACAATATACAATATGTAATACAATGGTACAGACCACAATGGCGCTGCTAGCCTGCCAAGTGTCAACGCTTTGTTAATCGTCAGAGTTGCACCTGCAAGTTGTCTCGTTGTCAGAATCCGCAAAGTGCCGCCGCAATCGCGAAGGCGCTTCGCCTTGTACACACGCAATCGTCTTGCGATTGCATGTGTGTACGTTACGCATGAAATGAAGGACCAACGCTTTGCGAACACCGAATGAAGGCGCCGTCTTACTGTTATCGCGTAACGAATGCCGATCCACCCAGAAGCGCACACAGCATGACTCAGCCGTCGCGCGCGCCTTTTGTGGTACGCAGTGCAAACACGGCGCGCGCTTAATGCGCAATAACCCGCGCTTGTGCTGATGTGGGAAAACAAACATTATGCCACAAGCCACACAACATTTGGATACTGGGAAGCATGACATCGTGAAGAAATCGACAATTACTATCCCTCAGAAATCTTCTGCCGCCGAGCCTAGCTTAGCTACAATGTACGTAGAGTATTGCCACGTAGTATGTACTTACATGGTATGTGCCGAACAACGGATGGATGCGAGCGCTTCTGCTGCCGCCGCTCGCACAACCGCCGCCAAAAATGGCGCGCATTTTCAAAAGGCGGCCTGTCTGTTAGGACGCCTGTCGGGTCGGGGCGGAGCACGCAAAGAAGAATAGATAGCGCGCCTTGGCGCTAGAAGGATATCCCCCCACACACAATGTGGCAGCAACAGTATTGGCCGAACTATTACTATTACTACACAGTGCCCGCACAGCATACTCAGTTGGCCATTCCTTCTGACGCGTTGGCCTGGCCGACCGTCGCGACTTTAGACAGCAGGAGGAGTCAACCGATCGGGTAAGACTTCGGGGTTGAAACAAAACGAAATGTAACAACTGAAATATGGAGGCAGATGCAGAAATACATTCGATTTCAGAGCTCGCCCTCCTGATCTGGGTCAATTGACCAGCGTCGTTAATTCAAGGCGCGTCGACAGAAATATGAGGTCGCACAAACGGCGAAACGACGACGACCACGACGACGACCACGACAACGACCACCACGACGACGACCACGACGACGACGACAGCGTCGCCGCCGCGTTGCTGAAGCTGAAGAAGAGGAGGGAGAAGCAGGCGGCGAAAAAGAAACGCGATTGCGGGACTGAAGCGTCTTTTGCACCTGAGAATACGAAGGTTGGTCTGTGCCAGTGCATTACCCACAACACTCTCATTGGAAGAATGCCTCTGTAGCAGCGGCAGTTTGCAAACTCGCGAATGCTTCAGCCGCCTGGGCGGGAGCTGCAGTTGCCACTTCGGCCACCGCAAATGAACACTATGGAACTGCGAAGCGAAAACATTTCGCACTCGCTTGAAGCTCCAAATGGCACGCCGCGCGAAGCAGGCAGCACTAGGCAACGTCGCGAGGAAGGAGAACGCGAAGACGACGGCGAAACAAGGTTAAGACTTGAGGAAACCTTCACTACCTACATTATTACAGACAGAATGTCTACAGCACGCCTTCGTAATACGCCACAGGGCCGATCAGTTGCAATTTGCAAATGCAAGTGCAATGAAAGCATTAGGAAATTTCTATTTTGCTACATTGCCGTTTTCGCAAGAAGCAATTCATCTTCCAGAGAGCAGTCAGAGAGCTTCTGCCGCGAGTGCGAACGGGAGGTCTACAACGAGCGGGCGCACGTTTGGACACACTTACGCGAAGAGGAGGGGATTCACCGCTACACATGCACTGCCAAGAAGTGCGGAAAGCAGTTCGATTTGTACGAGATGTATCAGCGGCACGCTAAGAAAAGACACGGGTTGGCGAAATATCTTGGCCAAATTCCTTGTACAAAGACCGGCTCCGGTATGCAGGGGCTCCTGCACAATTTCAGGAGCCAGGAACGGCAGATGCGGGAGAACAGCGGGAAGTTCAGACGTCAATTCTGTGAGATGAAAAGGAGGCTTTTCTGGAGCAAACCTCAAGGCGACTCGTGAGTGTTTCTATGTACTACACTCATACATAGATTGTGAGAGTTCTTCTTCCTCTTTTCCTACTCAAAGAAGTGTTTCTCTCCATAGTCTGCCACGCGACGAAGACGGGGACCGTACCCGTCCAAGTCCGGAAAAGGTGCTTGATATCTGGCCGATTGTTCTGTGTTGTTGAAGACTATACTGTATGTGTCGTTACGTGATCTTTAGGAGAATCGATCGCCTTCTAAAAGCGAAAGCGTCGTCATCGTGCGACACAAAGACATGTGGAGACACCTACTGGAGCATAGGGACCGCGCCTCGGAAACGGTCTGAAATACGCGATGTGACACGTTACGTAGCCCTTTAGATGAACGTCAATTCTGGGCATTTTGTACAGTATGTTTTGGGCATTTGTACAGTCAGTGTGCCAATCCCTATCCGAGAATTATTAGCACTTAAACAACCAACTAGTTTCCAAATTTGTGCGATTTGTCCTACGTAGGTACATGAAATTACCTAAACACCTACTGTATGTGATTTGCGTTCTTTCAGGCGCCTGACCAGCTATCGAAGCAACAACGCCAGGAGATTGTCCAATCACACAGAGGAGAATACGACGAGGACTATTACACGAATCCTGACAATTACTTGGACTGCCGACTGTGTGGCCAACGAGTTTTGGAGGTGCTAAAACATATCATTTAAAGAAAATTGGTGATTAGTTGTGAACTTTAATAAAATTAGTAGAGAATATTAGTAGTAAACTTACCCACAATCGTCTGTTCAGTCGGAGGGACGGCGTGTCTTGCACGTTGCCAGCAAGCACAAAGACCTGTTGAGCGTGCTGGGCTTGTCCATTGAGGCTAGATTCCTGTTCTGTTGTCCAGTGGTGGGATGCAACTTCAAGACCAATTATACGAGGTAGGCACCCAATTCATCGTTGAATTAGTAAGCAATCGCTACGCAATTTTACGCACAACAAAACAAGGCGGCGTATTTGATTCAGTTTGCTATCTCAGCGCATAGCACCAGGTGAACATCGTATTGCGCCGTCTTACGGCTTCTTGGCTGTGCCAGTACGCTCTACAAACAATCGTTGCAGGACGATCGACGCGCACGTCGTCAACAAGCACCAGGACGTGGGCGGGGAGGAGCTGATCCCCGTGCGCTACGACCACCTGAGACAGCAGGACGCCCACGTCAAGGCCAAGTACATAGCCGACACGGAGTGCTTCGGTTTTGGCCAGTCGCCACGATGAACAGAAGCAAGAAACTTGAGAAGAGGCGTGATTTTCAGTAAGTATCTTGCGCTGTGTACTGTACCTTGCGCTCAGTCAGTCGCCTCACCGTCTCACTGCCTCATTGTCTAGTCGGTCTGTGTCGTGGTACCGCAGTTCTGGTGCTGATGCGTCTTGGTCCTGGCTGTGTACCTGAGCTAATCCACCTACATAGTGTATGTAGCACTTTGCTGACGATCCGTAATATACAACTTCAGTTCTTTATAATTTGAGATTGTGGTGGCGCGCTGGTATACCTACAGTAGGTGCGTACACATCCGTTGCATGACATCGTACGTGCGCGCATGACACCTTCCAAGGACTGTGTTGCATCAGCGCAAACGCCATAGATTACGAAACAACTACCTACTTACAAACGCGAAACAACTCAACTGCAGCAACATGCTCAAAGGTTTACGTCATCAATGGGCGAAGGTTGTCAACATTATCTTATCAGTACTTCGCTTGACGATTCACACTGTTCATGTGAACAATTTGGACACCCAATTCCAAACGCGTATTGCTAAGTGTACATCATGTAGAATGCCAAACAAGGCGCTCCCTCTATGCAGCTGTTATTGCGTAACAAATGCCGAGCTGGTCTGGCGCCCAGATGCACACAGAACATGACTCAGCCGTCACGCGCGCCTTGTTGTGCACAGTTCAAACAAGGTACGTACCGAGCGTACTTAAATGCGCACTTTCTCGCACACTTTCGCTCGTATGGGCAAACTCTTGCAGCGAACAGCATTGTGAAACTGTCTTGTGGAACAAAATAGTGGCAAATGGCATTCGATCCTCTGTCGATTGGGGTGGGCGAGTATCTGGTTATCGCGGGGACATTTCTCTACTTGATTTTCCGTTTCGTCCCGCTCTATTTCGTTCTTTGTACCGCGGTGATTGGAGCTCTGCTGGCCTACTTGTGGGTTAATTGGTGAATTTTAGTGGCGCTCAAAAATGTTCTCTTCACAAGTTTGGCGCTGAAATTCAGTTACTTGAAGAGGCGATTTTCTTACTGGGAGAGGGAGGGAGTGCCAGGCCCCAAGCCAATTTTCATCGCTGGGAATTTGCTCGATTATATCAAGGTCACAGAACGAATCATTGCTTGATACGGTGTGCGCATGTCTGTTTACGAATCGTATAATTCTGTTCAGAATGGCGTCAACACTGACACAGAGTTCCTGAAGCAGTATGGCAAAACCTACGGGTGAGATTTTGCTGTTCTTGTACCTCACGAAATGAAAGTGCGAATAGCTGTGTTCCAAACAAAATCATTCAAATCAAGTCCAACAAAATCAAATCCAATTCAACTCTTTTAGTGTCTACATGCTGTTCATGAACGATTTGGTGGTCGCCGACCTCGACGTCATAAGAGATGTCTGCATCAAGCACTTTCCCATCTTCATAGACAGAAGGGTGTGCGATACAAAACAAAATATTGGTTTCTACGCGTCAATCTCACGCAACTTTTCAGAAAGCCCCCAATCAAACAGACGATGGCAATTCCTTCTTTCCAAGGATGCTGACGATTCTACAAGGCAAAGAGTGGAAAGAAGTCAGGAATACTGTCACTCCAACCTTTACATCTGGCAAAATTAAGCAGGTGCACTCTCAAAAGTGAAAATTATGCTGGATTTCTAAACTTCAAACAGACCCAGAGCTTTAGACCGTGCCACTGATTCAACAGAAGCTGGGGATTTTCGATGAGGTGTTGGAGAAATACGCCGCCAGCCAAGAGCCTGCGCCTGTTAAGAAGTGAGCTACTGTATCTATTAACCAATTAGTGACAGCCTCACTGAAGAGAAACTTATTTATAACTGCTTCAGGCTCTGCTCCGCCTTCACAATGGACGTCATCGCTTCAGTGGTGTTCGCCACAGACATCCAGGCGCAGACCACTGACGGAGGCCCATTCATGAAGATTGCCAATAGTATTCTTGGCATCACTCTCAAGCATCCGGCCGTCATCATTGGGCGTAGGGTTCACATCAATTGCTAAAATGAAACTAGTCGCATCAGCCATCAAAACTCTGATTTCTAATCATCTCATCAATTTGCAGTTCTCTTTCCGAAGACAGTGCAAGCCATCAGCCGCTACCTCAATTTCCGCCTAGTGTTTATGAAGGAAGAGGAGTACTTCAAAGAACTTCTGGGAAAGATCATCAAGCAGCGCAGACAGAACCCTCTCTCGGTGCGAAAACCGCACGATTCAGTTTGAAATTTCCATGAGAAATTCGAAGTCTGTCGTGCGTGATTTCACTTGACAACAGGTGGTCAGCCAACGTACGTAAACTCATCGCTACGATTTCAGGGAAAGCCTGACTTTCTACAACTATTGCTGAATGCCAACGACGAGCCTGAACCCGACCCGTCTGACATCGACAAGGAAATCGACCACTCCAATGTTTTGAGAGGCCACAGGGCTCATCTCTCTGACAGGGACATCTTGGCGCAATCGTTCTTGTTCTTGGTTTGTTGACTTCATCTTACGCAATACGTTAGAAACTTGCACATAGATTTTGAACTCGTTTCAGTTCGCTGGATTCGAAACCACTGCAACCACCATTCATTTTGTACTGTACTACCTGGCCATGCACCCTGAAATACAGGACAAGGTTTTGGAGGAGATTCGTGAAGTGATTCCTGACGATCAGGTGAGAACACATTTGCTAACTGTAGCTGCACAAAACAACACACTCTGCGCCATATATTTTGAATTTCATTATAGGAGAGCTTCACCTATGACCAAATACAACGACTGCACTACCTTCAGCAGGTCATTGAAGAAACCCTGCGCCTGTGTCCTCCTGCACAGAGGTTGGTGTTTGTGCGCGAATTTCGTAACACGAAACAAACTTGCACCAATTCTTTAGAATCGAGCGCTTCTGCGACGAAGACATCGAAATCAACGGAATCCGATTCAAGAAGAACGTAACTGTGGCGATGCCGATACACGCCATTCACCATTCCGAGGAGTACTATCCAGAACCAGAAAAGTTCGACCCTGACAGGTACTGTTACTGTAGCGGAGCTATAGGGAAGAGAACATCAAAGCGCTAGTCCAGAGTGTTACATCATCACCGAACATCTGACACACTGCTCGATTCAACCCTACCAGATTCATTCGCCACCCCTTGAAATTCGAATCTGGCGCCAAAACTTTAGGTTTTGTCCGGAAGAGAAGGCTCGTCGTCACCCAATGGCCTACATGCCCTTTGGAGTGGGGCCTCGCAACTGCATCGGCATGCGCTTTGCCCAAATCGAAATTCGACTCGCCTTGGCCCACCTGCTGAGAAAATTCCACTTCCGACCAACCGATAGCACTCCGGTGAGCTCTCTTTGCTGATTGGTCCATTTGAATAACGGACTTGCATGCTCTGCGCTGATTGGTCACTTTGAACACGCTGCGAGTGCTCCCCAACGATGGGCCGATTGGATTAGATTGTTGGTTTTGCTTACCCTGCGCGAAATGGGAAGCGACTGCGTGTAGTTGCGTTGTACTGCGTTTTGGAGTGGAGAGAGCGTTTGCATTTGGCAATTACATAAATCATGAATTTGCTTACTGCCACACTATTTCCACGCAGAAAATGCCTCTGGAGTTCGCGGGGATGTCGAGTCTACTACGTCCCAAGGAAGACATCTTCTTGAGGGTGGAGAAACGCGTGATTTGACAATTTCCATCCAACCAATCAAGGACCGCTATGAGCAGACGCTGGTTTTCTGCTCTCGATCTAATTTTACAGCTCTTAAAGTTGTTTAACTGTGTCGCGTCTGGAATTTGCGTTTAGTCGCCATGAAGACTTGTACAGTTGCTTTTAATCGATCGCTTCTCTCTGTTTCGCAGTCGCCTCATCGTGTGGGAGGGATGGCCTGAGCAAACACAGTTTCCAAACGACACCTTGCGTGCATTGTTCTCCGGCTAAGGGCACAAGGCATTGCATACTGACTGCAAGTCATTGCAACAGCAGATTAGACACCAGAGAAGACACCAGATTAGACAAGTTCGTACACTAGACCGCCACCACGGAACCTTGTCACTCTCTCTCAACCTTAGAACTCCTTCACTATACAGCGTCCGGTCCGTCTTCAACGTGGAGGTCTTCCTGGGATTCCGGGCGCCCCCTGGGATCTGGCACCCCAGGTGGTCCCATCGGCCCGAATGGACCAGGAGAATCAGTTTGATCTGTCGACAACATGGGGCTGTATTTTGGTTCTATGCACCCAGCGTGAAGTATTAACCCCACTGAACAAAGTGACCTTGCATAATTCAAGCCAATCCTGCAGACCTGCCAATCAGGGTTCTACAGCTTCTCAAGCCAACAACTTCTACGATGTCCCATGTTTGCATGCATGTCAAATGAAACAACGATGACAAACTGGGGCGCGGAATAGAACTTGCCGTCGTGTTCAGGTAGCCACTGCCAGGTATTCCGTGGGTTGACCACCGACAGGACAAGCAGCGCCAGCAGAAGAGGCTTCCACATGTTTGGACTTGCTCCTTCTCGTCCTCTGTGAACACTATGACGATTCAGAGTCCTTTGTCAGAATTCAGAATCCAGAACCGGGAATGAGTCGCTGAATTGGGGCGCTCCAGCTCCACTTCTGCTTCGAATGAACACGGCTAGAATGCGTGATTTGTCATTGGCCAGTAGAACTATGAATTGCATACAACGACGCGGTTCTTCTTCTCTGCGAACGAACACAGGATTAGTTTCGTCGCACCTCAACTGAGAATGGATGAATGAATCGCGCTGGTCGAGCTCCGTTTTTCTTGTCGGATAAACAATAGGATTTGTGTCGACATGCGAATTCGAGAATGAATGACCGGATCGCTGCAAGAGTTTGATTTCGCATGCTTTTGAGCGGGCGACACCGTAGATGCATGCAAAGCTGCGTTCGTTCGTCCTTTTGTCACACTGTCTGATCTCGACGTTGGATTGGAATGTTTCAGGATGGAATGCATGCGATCTGCTGCCCATTTGGCTGGTATTCATTGCAAGTGCGGCATGTTCTTTGACTGACGCCAACACAAGTCATGGGAATTTCTATTTATGTCACGCCAATGGTATCAAGGCTTTCGCAAAGAGAAGCAATGAATCTAGCTAGCTCTGACTTGCCTACCTAACCTACCTACTACCAGCTACAGAATTACACGGCCATGTCCGCTAATTGCTCGCTTTATTCAATGTCACTTCTACATACCTGCGCCTGTACAGGTGGCCTTCTTTTCAAAGGCAGATACCGTAAATACTCTAATAAGCCCCCGGGGGGCTTATTTTTTCGCCGCCCCCCAGGGCGGCGAGTATATATACGGACGCTATTGTCCGTTTGTGTGTGTGTGTGTGTGTGTGTCTGTGTGTGGGTCCGGAACAACTAGACATGACGGTTAGTGCCACCCGATGGAGTCGAATGCACTCAGTAACGTGCCGTTGTCCGTTTCTGTTGCTAATTTCGCTATTTCGAGATATTTACAATTAAAATTCGAAAATGTCAAAAATGACACTTTTATTTACAAGTCGTATCGAGAAAGTTTTTGCTCAAATGGAAAGGGCATAAGACGCGATATATTTGTGACATAGTTTCGGATTTTGGAACTCACGAAATTAGGGATATTTTCAAGGTTTTTGTCAAAATCCCCAAAGTTCGACAATTTCAAACAGCTTAAATTTCAAAATTTCTTTTCACGGATGTGTCGAGCATAGTCTGCCAAGTATTTATCAAATAGTTTCAGATTTTATAATTAACGAAATTAGGGATATTTTCAAGGGTTTTGCCAAAATTCCCAAATTTCGACAATTTCAAACGGCTTAAATTTCATAATTCCTTTACATGGTTGTGTCGGGCTTAGGCTGCCAAGTATTTATCAAATAGTTTCAGATTTTATAATTAACGAAATTAGGAATATTTTAGGGTTTTGTCAAAATTCACAAATTTCGGCAAATTCAAACAGCTTAAATTTCAAAACTTCTTTGCACGGATGTTTCGAGCATAGTCTGCCAAGTATTCATCAAATAGTTTCAGATTTTATAATTAACGATATCAGGGATATTTTCAAGGGTTTTGTCAAAATTCCCAAATTTCGACAAATCCAAACAGCTTACATTTCAAAACTTCTTTGCACGGATGTATCGAGCATAGTCAGCCAAGTATTTAGCGAATAGTTTCAGCGAATATGATTAACGAAATTAGGGATATTTTCAAGGGTTTTGTCAAAATTCCCAAATTGGGACAATTTCAAACAGCAATGTTTCAAGCAATGTTGCAAGCAAAATTTCACAATGTCTTTGCGTTGATGCATTGGGCATAGTCTGTCAAGTATTTAGTAAATAGTATCTGATTTTTTTAATTAACAAAATTTGGGATATTTTTGTTAAAATCCTCAAATTTCGACAATTTCAAATAGCTTAAATTTCAAATTTTTTTGCATGGTTGTGTCGGGCATAGTCTGCCAAGTGTTTAGCAAATAGTTCTAGATTTTATAATTAAAGAATTTGGATATAATTTCAAGGTTTTTGTCAGAATTTCAAATTTCAACAATTTCAAGCAGCTTAAATTTCAACAAGTCTCTTTTAAAAAACCGGAGTGGTTTTGAGCTTTGAATTTTTACTGAGATTGTAGCAAGGCCTTTTCCGGTTTCGTGCAGCATCTTTGACTCTCCTCGCGACTACACTTTTTGGAGTAGTCTTGCTACGCAACATTGGTATCGCTCGGGTTTAATTCTTTACACTAAGAAAATCATCTTTTCAGACTGAATTTAAAAAAGACACTGGAATCTAACGCAATACTAAGGCTAATTGTGAGCTTGATTTGATGTTGGCTTGCAGTGAGCTCTTCAGTGATGTCAAGACCGCTGCTCTGCAACGCACGAGTGCCATGATATAACAAACCAAAATCTGCAGTTTTCATCGCGTTTTGGTTACTGTAGCCCTCTGTTTAAACTTTTGAAGCTTTTTGTTGTCGGATTCGTGCTCAGGAGGTCGAGCGCTTCATTTTGATATGCGACTACACTAGGGTCGATGAAGTTTTGACTTTTCGCGGACCTCACTTTGGGATACTGTAGCACGCAATTTCTAGAACTTGTTATTATGTCGACGTCACAGTTCGCGAGAGAAGTCCGAGGGCTACTCGTCGATGTGTCGAACTCATCCCAGCTACATACGTCAGACAAGCGAGTTATTAAGCCCGAAGCAAGCGTGTAGTTTCCAGTTTGCGACGCGCTTTGGTTACTGTGGCTCTCTATTTAAGCTTTTGAAACTTTTTGCTGTCGGATTCGTGCTCAGAAGCTTGAGCGCTTCACTTTGATATGCGATTCGACTAGGTTCGATGAAGTTTCGACTTTTCGCCTTTGGGATACTGTAGCGCGCAATTTTTAAAACTTGTTATAATGTCGACGTCACAGTTCGCGAGAGGAGTCCGAGGGCTACCCGTCGATGTATCGAACGCAACTCAGCGACGTCTGGCAGGCGAGTTATGAAGCCCGAAGCAAGCGTGTAGTTTCCAGTTTGCGACGCGTTTTGGTTACTGTAGCTCTCTGTTTAAACCTTTGAAACTTTTTATTGTCGGATTCGTGCTCAGGAGCTCGAGCGCTTCACGTTGATATGCGATTTGACTAGGTTCGGTCAACTTTTGTCTTAAAATGGACCCCACTTTGGGATACTGTAGCGCGCGATTTTGAAAACTTATTTTAGGTTTGACTACTCAGGTGGCTAGGGGAGTCCGCGGGCTACTCGACGATGTCTCAAACTCCTTCCTACGACGTCACACGAGCGAGTTATTAAGTCCGAAGCGAGCGTGACGTACGCACGTACGTACGCACGTACGTACGCACGTACGCACGTACGCACGCACGCACGCCGAGCTCTTGATAGGGTTCGCTCGGCTGAGGCCGAGCGAAACAAATCTTTGTGTGGATGCATCGGTCCCTGAACCCAAAAGAATAGGGCGTCGTCCCATTTATACCTTTTTCAATAGGGCGTCGTCCCATTTATACACTTTTCAATAGGGCGTCGTCTCATTTAGACGCTTTTATTGCACTGTGTGCCTGCGGCGAATTTCTCTGATCCATTTATGGATCAGTTACTACAATTATAAGCGCAAAGTGTGCCTGCGGCGATTCCTCTGATCCATATGTGGATCAGGTACCACGAACAAATCCAAGACCAATTGCGGCGATACCCCACCAGATTGCGACTAAATATCTAGCGGCACTTCACTATCCAGTGCACATTATAGCGCACACGCTCTCAAGTTTACACTGATGCCAACGTGGTGCCACAGTTTTTAGACAAGCTTGTTTCAACCTCCTTCTAGGAGGGGGTACTATTGGAGGGTGGGGGCTTATTCGAGGGGGAGGGCTTATTTCAACCCCCCTTCCAGTCACCAAATGTACAGAAATTGTACTAATGACATACCAAACACACCTTCTATAGTCCAAATGTTCTTAACATACCACGTACTAAAGGCATATTTATCACTTGTAGTAGTTGTAGTAGTACTATAATACAGTCTACACACACACAGTGTACCCTATGGCACACATACAGGTAGTATAGTACATGGGGGAGGGGGTACTATTGGAGGCGGGGGGCTTTTTATTTAAACCTCCCTCTAGGAGGGGGTACTATTGGAGGGTGGGGGCTTATTCGAGGGGAGGGCTTATTAGAGTGTTTACGGTAAACTAATTTTACGACGCGTGCGTTCACAAGCCTGCCAACAATTAAAACACACCTTGGGCACACAGCGGATGTCGTTCTGTGATGGTTGGCTTGGCCCCATTGTCGCAATGTGGTCTGCGCGTGAGATGAGCCCGAGCTGAGCAGCGCACATGATCTGCCTCACATGACCGATCTAAAGCTCACCTGATATTCAATCCACTTCAAACACTGCCTGAACAAACAGCCTGGAGTCAATTCGCACAGCGCCGTAGATTATTCTACAAGCGTTTGACCCCTTCAAACTGCTATTCCATATTCCATCACTCAGAATTGAATGTGTCAAAGAAGTGCGACTCAGAATGTCGAAGCGTTGCAAGCAGAACCAGACTCTAACAGTTAACACATTGAAGTTTGAACCATTTATCATGGGTTGCTCGGTTCGCGAGCTGACTGCGGTGCCCACAGAGCCAGTTTCAATTCAACTATAGTCCCGCTATTGTGTTTAGCATGCAACGAGACAGAAAGATTGCTACCTATGTTGTTGTAGAAGTCGAGGGGTTCACTGATTTAACCTTCGCTTGTCACGGTTGGAATTTCTGGCTTCTTCTAATATGACACATCTCACTCAATCAATGACAGTAAAATTATGAGTTGAAACTGGCTTGCGAGACATTGCCCCTCTGTTGGGGTAGCTCCAGAGCTCTTCAGCATTCTCTTCAGCCAACTGCCCAGAGTATGGTACAGTCTTACTGACAGCTGTAACACTACCAACTGCGCCTTCCAGAGTATTGCTCGTGGGGAAACGGACACGCTGATCGTGCCATACACTTTGGACACTAAGTTGGTCAAAAATGGAAGCTTCAGTTTCAGCTATCCAGTGACGCTTGGAACGGACATATTTGTTGTTGGCAAAAGACGCCTGACTGCTGATTGGTGGAATGCCTTTAGAGTGCTTCAGTGGGACACTCTTCTTTTGACAGTGGGCACTCTGTGGCTTCTGAAACACCTTCTGATCTGTTGGAAGTTGCTGCTTCCTCTCAAAAGAAAGGAGAAATCCGTTGCAATTCGTTGTGCCCATCTGACAATGTGTGGCACGATGGCATTCTTCACGAGCTTTTACTCTTCGCTTCTCGTGCCATCGAAAATACTGACTGAACACAAGCCCATTGTTAGTTGGGAAGATATGATTGAAAAGCTGCAACAGCACACCTACAGTTTTGTGGAAATCGAGCGTAACCCAAGCCACTTTGTCTACTCTAGGACAAAAACTAGCCCTCCTGATGTTAATGATGAAGTTACACTGACTCTGCAGCACAATCCTGTCACTATTGTCAAAGATACCAATGAACTCATCGAAAAGATGAGGGAAGGCAACTACATTTATCCAAGGGAAGCTCTGCAGGCCGAATACATTTTCCGAAATGTGTGTGATTTTGTGACTTTGGACTTCGCTCCTGGAAGTAAAGTGGTTAAGTTTCTTATATGTTTAGTTGCTAAGTATGACATGAAATCAACATAAGCTGTAAGTGCCATACAAGAAACGGCTGATCCTTCATTCAGGTTTGACAGACGTCTCGAGTTACGTTTTCAAGAAAGGCCACCCCTTCATACCAGAGCTTGATAGAGTGATAATACATCTCTACTCCTTCATTGACACGTTCCTCAAGGAAAGACATGCATTCAAGGTGACCCAAAGAGCGACAAAACTGTTGTGTGCATAAAATGGTAGTCTTTCTGCTATTACAGAGTGCAAATGCCAAGAAGTGCTCCGCTAGTGGCAAATACAGGGTCTTACCACTGCACCTCCAGAATATGTTTGGAGTGGTCCTCCTGTGGGTCGCTGGAGCGAGTGCATCTATTCTGCTGTTCGTCTGGGAAACGCAGCTGCCGCCACAACAACATGGACATGGTGATCGAAATGACTTCATGGATATATTGACTTCAGGCGAGTTCGCGCAACCCCCCCCCCCCCCCTGCCCTCTGAACACGAAACTGTTGTGTACTTTCAATGAACTCTATCCTACCATTACCTGCATCGGCCTATGTCATGTTCTCCCGCAAAACCACCACACTTATTGATGGCAGAGAAAGCGTTGAAGTCACTGTGGCATTTCCAGGAACGGCACATGCAAGGACGGAGAGAATTGAAGACGCAAAATTTCAGCACAAAAAGTCAACAAATCCGATCAATTGCGAAGACCTCTCAGCTTGATACACACCTGTCTGCAGGTATGTATGTAGATGATGCGCGTCCTTGACAACCCCAACTGCCGCAGCCAAACTGCTGTCAGACTATAGGTGCGCCGGTATGGAAATTTTTGAATGCGTATGCGTATGCGTATTTTCTGAGGTCATACCGATTAATGCGTATGCGTATGCGTATTTTCAACCGCCATACCGCGGTATATGCGTATGCGTATGCGTATAAACTACCGTAACCTCGATCAACTACAACTGCCCAATTTTCGTTGTGACTCCAACATATTTCTTGTCGTTTTGCGGCAAACATATGTCTGTATCATCCTGCGAAGCTTCGACAGGATGTCTCACGTCAATCTTGCTTGTTAGCTGAGTGAGATCGCTTTGAAGCTTTAGGTGGTCAGTACTAAGACAATTTTTAGAATGTCCGCCAGCCAAGTTTTTAGCGCCGCAGGCGATGTTCTGGCAACGAAAGGTTCCCTAACAGCCAAATTTTGCATGGTTTGTAGAGTTTTAACTGTCACCCGTACGCATTCAAGTACGCATTAAAATTCTAATGCGTATGAGTATGCGTATGCGTATAGGAGAATGAATGCGTATACGTATCTGTACGGTATACGCATTCGAAAAAAAATCGGTATACCGAGAAATGCGTATGCGTATCGGTATACCGGGCGCACCTATATGTCAGACAAACGAATGCGGGAACAACGAAATGCACATTGCACACTAGACAAGGTAAGTGGAATTGCTGGGCGATTCTCAGCAGATGATTGATGATGAACCACAACGTATTTGTCAACCGTCAGCCGGCTTCCAAGTCTGATACAAGACATTCTCTGGCGTGACACCATCGTGGCTGGTGTGCAGTTGACATCGTCCGTCCGAAGTGCCCTGTCCATAGCTAAAGGCTTCACCACAGCAGAGTCGGCGACGACACTCAAAGGCGCACTGTCAGAGTCCCCAGGGTGTGGTAAAGCAGTCTGGCGCCCATCTCGTGGAGGGCCAACTTCTTGCCAACTCCTGTGAGTGGTGGATTTGTCATAGGCAATGACCGTCTTCAGGCAATCGCCGTCTGGACGGCAATTGCCTGAAGACGGCGATTGCCTCAGCAAAGCAGCAGAAACGCCCACCCTGTGTGACTCCTCGTGAAGTTTCCGCGCGTATCATCTGGATGGTGGTTCACACAGTGCTTTGCCGTGAGTCTTAATGGGATCTACCCCACCGGGCACTGCAGCAAGGTGCCGTACGCTAAAGGGATCATCTGACGCTGGTGGAAAGGTTTCTTCTACTCGCCCAAAGCCTCCGGCCAAGGCCGGCTCTCGAATGCGCGACTGCCTATCATAAACTAGGGTCACGCATGCCACGCGGATTCCTTGGCACAGGGTTCGACGCTTCGACAGCACCACTCTGGATACCCATATGTGTAGTAGCTACATGTTCGGTCATTGAAATCCTTCTTTCGTCCGAGAGCAGTGATTTGTTCAGAGTCAAATTGCCAGGTCGGAAGACAAAGCATCACGAGTTCGATCGCCAAGTGCTTGGGGGACATCAAAGGGTCACCTATGTAGGGGACAAAATTCCTAATTTTAGAAAGAGAGAGTTCTTGAAAACCGTCGACGACGACATTCTATCGCGTCCTCTTGGCGCAGAAGAACGGCCCGGCTTCGCTGCATGGATAGTCGTTCCATCTGCCGACGCGCTGGTAGTTGATCAGAACGCAGTTCTCGTTGCGGGTGCTGCTCGGCTCCCCCGCTCTCCAGTAGGCGTAGGAGGTCAGGCTGTTGTCCTCCACCCATCGGTAACGACCCTCCTGGGCGATGTCGTTGAGGCCGATCCAACTAACGCGATATGGGATGGTGAAGCCAATTCGCACTGGAGGAAGAGGTGGTTTTACATAGCGGATAGCTACAGTGATAGCTACTACCGTACCGTACTACTCATTCTTGTACCGGCTATGTCACAACGTTGACATTGTTTCACATTTGTGTTTCCAAGATGTAAAGCTGCAGACGACGGCGCAACAGTCATGTAAAGAAGTGTCTACAAATGCCATCACTGTCGCCGAAAAGCCGCCGACCATTGGATCGCATTGTTGACACAGTCCCTGAATAGATTGGCTATGCGATGCGATGCGAGAATAGACATGAGATATGCGATGTTCAGTCAGCGGCAGCGCCAATCTTGACAAATCACATGATATTCTGAGAAGCGTCGCTGAAAACCTGTGGTCATTTCATCGAAACCCGTCTCCAAAGTCGTCGCTGCACGACGGAAGGTTTGCAAAGCTGCCATTCGACGGGTTCAAAAGCCCAATCGGATTGCTTGCCTGCCAGCAACACAGTATCTGTCAATATTGTTGAAAATACTGTTGAAACTATAACTCTAGAGAATAAACATGCAACTCTTGTTCGTGATCGCCGTCACTGCAACTTTGGCCGCCGCGGCTACAGCCATGGGTGGAGTGGAAGAGGTGACGACGGATGAGGAGTGCAACAGCTATGGCCTGTACTACGATCAGCGAAACGAACACGCGAGGTACATACAGTTTGTTGAAAGCAGAGCTTGGTTGATTGAGAGAGACGTGTGAGACATAGCTATTTAGGTACATACTGCCATTGAGGTGTTGCGTACACTACAGAAGGGCACTTTTATGAGGCTACCATGTTTCTTCCATCTCTGTCCCACTACACACAATGTGTTCAATCAAAATAGCATCGTCTGCTTATATGGCGTATGCAGTGGCCTATGGACTCTTGATCCCCCTCGATTGGTGGTAGATGGAGAAGGCCCCCCCCCCTCGATCCATTTCCAATCACAATAATTCAAATTCAGAAAGTGGTCATCTGTATTACCGACGTCTTATTGCAGGTGCGACGATCACTGCACGGAGCTGACTGCACCAAACGACGAGAATTACGCGGGAGGTTCCTGTGAAAACAACCGCTGCACATGCGTCTACTTCACCTAAGCAGCGAACTGAAAGCCCAGAAGAAAAGATATGACTGATGGCTTACCTAGGAGTGTCAAATGGTGAAGAAGGTTACAGTTGTTTTAGAACGGGCTGAAAAGGATTTGAATAGCATGCACTGTGAGCACGTACACACGTAACAGAAGAATGGCCTAAAGCCTTCTGTCAGTTACGGACATCAGACGAATCGACATACATCACTGCACATATGTACCTCTTTAGACACCCGCGCGAGTGTCAAAGGCGGGATTGTCACCTACATAACGGATTTATCGCGAGCTTTTGGTGTCGTGTCACAAATGGTCATATAGACTGACAAAAACTTGAAACCATCACTGGGATCGCCAGGGATTGATATGTACGATGAGCAACTTACGTCTACAACCTTTAAGCTACCCAAAGCAAGTCGTCCAAGCTAACCCACTTGAAAATGCTACAGCCCGTGGCACCTCTATGGTGGCCCCGTGACACCTCAGATCGGAAAGAGTGTCGACACAATTTCCTGTCACTTTTTGGTGCGGAGTTTGAATGAGGGTGGATTCTTCGTAGGTAGTTCCAATAGTCATATACCCAGTACGTGCGTACGTACCATCCTACGAAAGGAGATATGGTGAGGGGCAATGACCCTCACAAAAAGATCCAACTTTCTATAATCTCAGTCATTATAAAGGAGCTTGTTTTCGGCTTTCTGAAAAAGAAGTCGCGAAGAAATTTGACTAGCGGACAGACGAATGTCTGTCCGATCAGTGTGAATGCGCCTTAATGAGGCGGCGTATTCTTTCTTTCTCTCTCCCCACTCTCTATATTTTGGGTAAACGGATAAATGCCCGCTAGCAGGGTTGGCTGTGTGGGGTAAGGTTGGCGGACAAAACAGGAAATCACAGGGAAAATATAGCCTCGTGCGTGGCCCATAGGTTACCCTGCTCTTCCCCGGATGTACCTACGCAGTCGCTGTGGCGAGCTAACCGGCTTTGAAGCCCCAAACAAAGCCGAGATGGGCAAAGATAGACCTCAATAGCGAATTTGTGGCTGGTAAACAAGCTCCGGTATTAAAAACTTGAGTTTGTATTCTGACTGACATTTCAAAGAGTTGCGTTCTTTCTGCAGAGAGTGCGAGAGTTCATCGCCCGCATGCTCCGCTTCATGAGCCCCCGCTTCGCAAGAGGGTATTGCATAGCAATATTGATTTCGCCCGCGATTTGGCTTTTAGAGCAAGAACATCCCTCTTTCAAGCAACGCTTTTAAAAAAGTGACAAAAACTTGTATAAGTTTTGGCAAACAATTGACAGAGCACAAAAGAACGCACTATGAGCAATCAAACGGTGTCGCACGTCTGCATGCAACAAAAAGCGATCCTAGCGTAAAAATCCCGAGAATGGCGTTTTCCGCGGTGCGTGTTTGCGTAATTGAACGAACCTTTGTAGCCGCATGAAAGAACACGTCGAGAGCTTTCGCCTGGCGTGTCGATTGCCACTCTACGACGCAAAAGACGAGCGAGTTAGAGCCGTTTTGTGCTTTTGCACCTTCAAGTTACTGTAACTCGCGAAATTCAAACTTTTGAGTTTCGACCAAAGGGAGAACAAATGATCAGTGAGTCGGGAGCTATCCAAAAAGCTCGAGATCGTCTCTGTACGACGCAAGTTGAGCGCGTGAGAGCCAGCTTAGTGTCAAAATCCCGAGAATGGCGTTTTCCGCGGGGCGTGTTTGCGTAATTGAAAAGGTTTTGCTGCCACATAGAAGAGCACGTCGAGAGCTTTCACCTGACGTGGTGATTGCCGCTCTACGACGTAAGACGAGCGAGTTAGATCTGTTGTCTGTTTTGCACCGTTGGGTTACTGTAACTCGTGAAATTCAAACTTTTGAGTCTCGACCAATGGGAGAACAAATAATCAGCGAGTCGTGAGCTATCCAAAAAGCTCGAGATCGTCTCTCTACGACGCAAGTTGAGCGCGTTAGAGCGATTTTAGCGTCAAAATGCCGAGAATGGCGTTTTCCGCAGTGCGTGTTTGCGTAATTGAAAAAAACTTTTGCAGACGCATGAAAGAACACGTCGAGAGCTTTCACCTGCCGTGTCGATTGCTGCTCTACGACGTAGTACGAGCGAGTTACAGCCGTTTTGCGTTTTGACCTTCGGGTTACTGTAGCGCGCGCAATTCAAAGTTTTGAATTTCGAAATCTCTTAGCGGAATGATCAGTGAGTCGAGACCTATCCATAGAGCCCAAGATCTCCGCTCTACGACTTTCCAACGCCGAGATCTGAGAGCGTGACGCACGGACGGACGGACGGACGGACGTACGCACGCACGCCGAGCTCTCCTAGGGTGTCGCCCGCCTGAGGGCGGGCGAAATAATATTGGTTGCCGCGTTAGTCTGAGAGAGCGAATGGGAGTGACTTATGAGGCTTCAGGGTCTGTCGAGCGCACCGACCGGCTGAAGACCTTGCTGGTCGGTGAATCACTCTGATGGTATTCCGTGCGTCGCGTGTTTTTAATCCTGCCCTCCCCCATTCAAACGCCTGAACGCAAACACAAGTTGGCGTGATGTCGTAGACTGGAGCGCTACTCATTGCATGGCGTGCGCATTGTTGCTCTAACTTGCTGATTGCGTGCTCCAGCTTGTTGCTTCTGATTCACTGCGGCTACAGACATAAGTTCGCCGAACCCGGTTCATCGTCCTGGTATTCAGTTCATTCTCTCCATATTGCGAAAACCGACTGATTCGGTATGCTGACGCCTCTCATGAGCGTCGCCGAGTTTGCATTGCTCGTCCTTCTGTTTCCCTCCTTGCTCCTCTACGTGCTGTACCTGCTGCTACTGGTGAAGCGCCGCAAACAAGCGCCCTTCAACTCGACCTTCTTTCGACTGACATTTGTCCTCGGAGTGGCCGACGTCCTACAATTGGGCCTCACCTACGCATACTTCAAGCCTTCGCTGTGGGGGGTCCTCAGCCGGTTCTACTACAGGCACCACGGCAATACAATCGCCACTTGCGCCCAAGTGGCGCAAGAGTTGCTGCACCACGTCCAGTTCTTCGCGCTGGCGGCTATTGCGGCCAATCGATTCGTGGCGGTCGCGATGCCGTCCCGTGCGGCCAGGGTAGATTAGTGTGTGTCTTGACCTTAGTGCCTTGATTGTGTGCGAATGCTGCTAGCGACCTGTGCAATGTGTTGTAATTTCAGATGTTCAACTCGACAACGTCGAAGGCAGTCCTGTTCGTGGCCTTGCCATTGGCCGCTGTCCTGCTTGGTAAGCAACGCACCGAGAAGCGAAGTTAAAACGAGTAAACAGTTGTTACTGCTATCGCGAGAATTATTTCAGTCGCTCCAACCGCCAACTACGGAATGGTGTACCTCTACGACAACTCGACGGGCATGGGGCTCGCGCTGTTCAGCAACGTCTACGTCCAGGTACTGTAGATCTCCAATGGTGTGAGGTAGTAGGCAAGTTGTAGAAAAGTGCATTTAAACGCACCAACTTCGGTTTGTCCAACTCTAACTTCAGGTCCGCTTCTTCTTCGCCATCTCCCTCTTCTGGCTGGGACTGGGCGTCGTGTCGGCCGCGCTCTACGCTGCCTCCTTCGCGTCGCTTCTGATCCGCAGACTAGACGGTGAGTATTGGTGTGAGCGCTGACCAGTATACATCGAGTCAGATCGAAGCTCTGCGTTTTAGTAATGAAGGAGGCAGGAGGCGGGGGGGGGAGGGGGGGGGGCTCTGAACCTATGATGAAGCAGTGCTGGGATGGGGGAGCAGACGGTTGGAATAACCCCACCCTCCTGTAACACGCAGGTACGTACATCATCTGCATGTATTGCGCATATTATGCAGGTGAGTCATCTGCCGTGGCAGCTGCCAGTGAGCGCAAGATGCTCTTCTGCGGCTTGAGTCTCCTTCTCGTCCAGCTCGCCTACCTCGTTGTTGCCAACTGGAACATCTTCGTCCCAACCATCGACGCTGACTTCTTGACTCTGTGGTTGGCAAGACACGCTAGTACATATGACTAGCGCTCTTCTGTTTTGCGCCCATTCATACCCGGCCAGCACTTACATAATCAGCATAACACAGTAATGAAGCGCCAAAGCTCGATAGAAGTGGGCCCAGTTTTGGCCACTACCTAAGCTGGGGCTATGTATGTAACAACTGCAGTCACATTTCTCCAACCAGAGTTCCATCATGTAGATAGATTCTGTGCGGACCACAATAAATGAGTGAAGGAGTTGGCTGATAGCAGTTGCGAAGGGGTTAATGGCTCCAGCAGACCAGCAGAGAGGGTAGTTAGCCGTATGTATTGTAGGTGAAGCAGAGTAGGTAGAGGTGGCATGGCTACAACTCTACAACTTGTGCGTAGGACGATATTATATGATACTATGCTCACTCGGCTACAATGTATACCTTCAGGAGTATCATCTTCGACGTGTTCTGCTGGTGCAACCCTTATTTGATTCTGCTGACGTCCAGCGTCACCAGAGGAGCTTTCAAGGAAACCTACTTGCGAGGGCGGGCCCAGTTGAAAGCATCGAGCCAGAAAGTTCAGACGAAGACAAGGAATATTGTTGTGAAAACTATAGTTGCCTGAGGTTTATCGTCTTCTTAGATTTGTCTGGTTTCTTGGTCGTTTGTTGTCCTTTTGTGTCCATCCCATAGCTTGATGTGGACTTTCCCACGCCCCTTTCTTGCGTGATTTCTTGGAATAACGGCAAGTGGATATCTCAATCAGAGCCATGGCACACGGTTAAACAAGCATCTATAGCAGCGGCGTAGCGTCCTATGGAAGACATTCTGTTTCGCCGAAAGTTATGCGCTCAGTGGGCTGCAATGTTTGCACAGTTTTGCGCCAGATTCATGTGGCATAAAAGACGTGATATGTCTCTGAAACGCTTCCAGTTGTTTCTTCGTAGATCACTTCTACAGCATCGCTACAGTTCTGGACAGTTTGCGAAGCTGCCAGTCGGCATGTTCATAAGCCGCGCTCGAACGCGTCGCTTTCCATGGACAAATTGGCGGCTGGATGTGTGTCAACAGAAATTCCTGTTAAAAAACGTACATAATTTCCTGAAGAAAACATGCACCTTTCCCTCGTGATCGCCGTTGCCGTCTTCGTGGTCGTCGAGCCAGTGCTGGGAGGATATAAAGACAAGTCCGAGGACGTATCTTGCAATGGCTATGGGCTGTATCAAGATCGTCGAGCGGAGAACGAACGGTACCTACGCCACATTGATACTTTGTTAGGAATCGGATGAACAACCTAGATGCATCGCACAACGTAGGACAAAGTGCGTTTGTCTTGTACTCGGCACCGTTTCAAGAAATTTCAAGAAAAGTAAAAAATTTTTCTCCGAAATTCGAATGCTTCCCTAGGAACTCGACTGTCGTGCCGCGTTGTTTTAATCCAAAATCTCAACTTTAGTTGCGACAACAAATGCATGACGCTGCCTTGACCGACCGGCCAGAAGTACATCGGCGGTTTCTGCTCTGGCCGCAAGTGCAAGTGCACCTACGAATCCCCTCCTAGAAGAAATTGAAACCAGATAACAGAAACAAGAGCAAGAGCATCATCCTAGGACTGTTGAAGTGTGTGGATGTTGGGTGTAGATTGTTTCGAAGGAAGTGCGGTGCAAAACAATGGGGTTGAGGAGAGAAGTCTTCTTGATTCGCCTAAAAGTATACAGCGCCTGAAGATACAATGTTAAGTACACATCCAGGGGCACTGCGTCAGTGAGAGCTCGCCTAGCGTCCCAAAAATCACGCGCTTCCTTTGTCGCCGTCAACATGAATAAGACAATGACTGAGCCGCCAAAGAAAGTATAGGGGCGCTGCTGAGATGGGGTCTTATTCGAAGATTTATGGTACCTAAGTAGGCATTAACCCATCAAATCACTATTATATACTGTAGCTAGCTAGCACCTATCGCAAGACCATTGACAGTTGGAGTTCATGTATCCAGGATTACCATTGCATTCGCCGCTGGCGGCCCAGAATCGGCACAGTCTGTGCTTGTTGCAGCCTGTAATTCAAGACTTGTTTCGAAACGACTAAGATAGCTTGTGAGAAAACAAAGTTTTTACAATTGCACGACTTTCGGCAGTTCTTGCGCATGAAATTCTTGTCCGTACGGCATCTACCCAGGGTCGCCCAGCTTGGGCACTCGGTGTCAAAGTCGTCGCAGGCTGAAATTCGGAAGCCCATACATCACTGCAGCAATTTTTTCGCTCGGCCTCAGCCGAGCGAACCCTATCAAGAGCTCGGCGTGCGTGCGTACGTGCGTACGTACGTCACGCTCGCTTCGGGCTTAATAACTCGCTCGTCTGACGTCGTAGGGTGGAGTTTGAGACATCGTCGAGTAGCCTGCGGACTCCTCTAGCCACCTGAGTGGTCGAAACCAAAATAAGTTTTCAAACTCGCGCGCTACAGTGTCCCAAAGTGGGGTCCATTTTAAGACAAAAGTTGACCGAAGCTAGTCAAATCGCATATCAAAGTGAAGCGCTCGGGCTCCTGAGCACGAATCCGACAACAAAAAGTTTCAAAAGTTTAAACTGAGAGCTACAGTAACCAAAACGCGTCGAAAACTGGAAACGACACGCTTGCTTCGGGCTTAATAACTCGCTTGTCTGACGTCGCTGGGTTGAGTTCGACACATCGACGGGTAGCCCTCGGACTTCTCTCGCCATCTGAGTGTTCAAAACTGAAATAGGTTTTCAAAATCGCGCGCTACAGTATCCCAAAGTGGAGTCCGTTTTAAGACAAAAGTTGACCGCAGCTAGTCAAATCGCATATCAAAGTGAAGCGCTCGAGCTCCTGAGCACGAATCCGACAACAAAAAGTTTCAAAAGTTCAAACTGAGAGCTACAGTAACCAAAACGCGTCGAAAACTGGAAACGACACGCTTGCTTCGGGCTTAATAACTCGCTTGTCTGACGTCGCTGGGTTGAGTTCGACACATCGACGGGTAGCCCTCGGACTTCTCTCGCCATCTGAGTGTTCAAAACTGAAATAGGTTTTCAAAATCGCGCGCTACAGTATCCCAAAGTGGAGTCCGTTTTAAGACAAAAGTTGACCGCAGCTAGTCAAATCGCATATCAAAGTGAAGCGCTCGAGCTCCTGAGCACGAATCCGACAACAAAAAGTTTCAAAAGTTCAAACAGAGAGCTACAGTAACCAAAACGCGTCAAAAAAAGAAACGACACGCTTGCTTCTGGCTTAATAACTCGCTTGTCTGACGTCGCGGGGTTGAGTTCGACACGTCGACGGGTAGCCTTCGGACTACTCTCGCGAACTGTGACGTCGAAATATTAACAAGTTTTGAAAATTGCGCGCTACAGTATCCCAAAGTAAGGTCCGCGGAAAGTCAAAACTTTATCGAACGTAGTCGAATCGCATATCAAAATGAAGCGCTCGACCTCCTGAACACGACTCCGACAACAAAAAGTTTCAAAAGTTTAAACAGAGGGCTACAGTAACCAAAACGCGTCAGAAACTGCATATTTTGGTTTGCTATATCTTGGCACTCATGAGTTGCAGAGCAGCGGTCTTGACATCACTGAAGAGCTCACTGCAAGACAACATCAAATCAAGCTCACAATTAACCTGTAGTTTTGCGTTAGATTCCAGTGTCTTTTTTTTAAATTCAGTCTGAAAACATAATTTCTTGGTGTAAAGAATTAAACCCGAGCGATACCAATGTTGCGTAGCAAGACCACTCCGAAAAGTGCAGTCGCGAGGAGAGTCAAGACGTTACACGAAACCGGAAAGGGCCTTGCTACAATCTCAGTGAAAATTCAAAGCTCGAAACCACTCCGCTTTTTAGAAGAGACTTGGTTGTCCTTGTGACGTCAGCCATGCACGAAAGGGTATGTACGCACTGTCAACTGTTCCAAAGCGGAATGTTACGCAGTGCTCTTGTCAAACTTGGGCAATGGCAAGGAGAATATTCAGCGGTAAGTGGAATACTCAGTGGTTTCTTGTCATCCCTACGTTTTCTCACTCACCGTCTTTCACGCAGGTCTTGCATGCTTCTCTGCAGTAGACGTGCATATAGTGGGGGTTGATCTGGCATTCTCCTCTCGCCGCCCAAGTTTCGCAGCGCGTGTGGTCGTTTTTGCACGCTAAACGCGTTTGAACGGCCGTCGGTACCGTACTCCCACATGACGTTTTGACAATGCGAAGTACGCGCTACGCTTTCGAGGCTTGGGCCTGTCCGCGTCGCACACTTTGCAGTGCTTCCTGCAGAACGGCTTGGCTTTGGCAGAGCACGTGTCACCGATGTTGAACCTGGCGCATAATTCGCTGTCGGAGCACTCAGCTGAAGAAGTCGGTTTCAAAACAGCATGCTTTCATGTTGGAGTTGCAAATTTTGCCGTTTCTAACCTTTGGCCGCGTTCCATCTGCACCGCACGCTCTGTTTCCCAGGGAATGAAATGGGCTGCGCCCAAGAGGTGGCCACTGCGCACTTGTTGGCGTTGTTGCCGTCTCTCTTCAGGAACATGTAGCCGTTAGTGCCCCAGTTAGGTCCCCAGCTGCAAGTTGGCTGTTGAAAGTAGAAATTGCACACACCGACCATCCGAAGAGCAGATCAGAACTTTGTTAGTGTCAAGCTTACTAAACTGTGCTCGAGCATCCTGCCAAATCACACCAATATGCCTTTCGTGATGGTCTGCGTAGAATAGTTCTACGTAGACTGTTGCTAAAAGTTTGCGAGCGTTAAGGTTTCAGAAGACTGCTTATTGGTGATCTACCTGTTCTGTAGTATCCAGTAGTCGGCTGTGTACCCCACTGCCAGCATGGCGTGGTTCCACGTGGTTTGCTTGCAGTACCCATCAAAGATTCCTATGAAAGAGTAGCAGAAGTGGGAGGGCAGTCTTTCGTTTCCATACGACATGCTTACCTCCACCATACGCCCCGAATTCTTGCCCCACGTGCAAGTTCACAGCCACGGGTCCAATGTTCAGGCGCTGCTCAAGAACGCGCTCCAATTCCAGTGCCTTCTGTCCACTTGTGTAGCTTCCCAGTTGGAATCTGGGAACTTCGAAGTCGCGAAAGTCGGCAAGTTTGATCTTGCGCTTGCCGCCTTCTCGACACTGGCCGTATTTCTGAACACAACACACAGCATAATCCATAGGATTGTCCCATTACAACATGGCGACACTTTTCACATTTTCGTATTTGTAGTCGCACTCCTCGACTGCGCCCTGGCTCACGTAGTGCCTCATGGCTGTCTGAATCCAACCTCCATAGCAGTTACGGCTCTGCTTATTCAGATGCTGGTAATCTAAACAGTGAAATGGGGGAGATAGAAAGGCGCAGTACTAGGGCACAGTTCCATACAATCCATAATTCAGTAATGAAGATGCTTCCAACCCACACCCACACGTATCATCGCAGTCGACCAACTGCTGAGGCGACAGCTGGAGCGTTGTGTTGTAGAGCTTGTTGTGAAGGCAAGCAACCGCAGAGGACGCCGCTTGGGCCCAGCAAGAGCCGCACTGAGAAATTGACACGTTCCGTTGCCGGATGGTTTTCTGGCTCGTTAGTGAACCAACCGTTAGCTGCGTAGTGACTGGTTGACAGAACGCCCTGTAGTCCACGTAGTCGCGTGGCGCTGCGTTGTCGTCAGGAGGCGTGCGTGATCTCCCATCTTGACCAGTGTCCTTCACGCCAAGCAGCCTTTGAAACTCTGGCAGAGTCTGAACTATGTATTATGTGGCTTGGTGAAAGTCGAACAGCGATCGACCGATGCGTGATTACCATAAGCGTCAGGTGGTTTAGTTCGAGCCTGTAGTCCACGCGTCTGGCGTTGTACTCCCGTTGATTTTCCTCCACTGCCTCCCTCCTTAGCTTGTACCACTCGTATCTTTCCGCCTCTTGCTTGATATTGCGCGAAGAGGGAGGATCTGCAATGCAGCATCAAATGGTCCGCTTACAGTAATTTGTCAAAAATTTGGCTCAAACACTCATGGTTCACCAAGTTCGAAGGCCCTCCGGTAATTCCTTGGATCCTTGAAGTCGAGGTACTTTTGATCTATCTCTGCGCTAGCCTTGATCCGTCTAGCTGTCTGCTCGCTGCATCGTTCCTTGTTGCACTCTGGTAGGGCCGTCTCCAGTTTAGGAGCTGAAAACGCTCTGTGTTTAGAAGTCTGTAAGCTTGCGCTACAGTACTTAACATAGCGTAGATTAGTCGGTCGATACCAGAATACCTCGCGCGTTCTCCCTATCCTGTTGCTCAGACCAGCGCCTCCATTTGGGGTATTCGACGCTGCACTCGTCCGAGTGTCTGCGATCCACGTTCACGTCACAGATTCGAACCATGACGATGCCATTGCTGAAGGGACGTGAGACGTTACTGATTGTGAAAGTGAACGCTGAAACTGAAGATTTTCATAGTTTTTCCACCTCGAAATGATGACAGAGTGGGCAACCTGACGATAGAGCACTATCTCTTTGAAGTTGGTGCCAACTGGGAGCAAGTCGTCTTCGCAGTCCTCGAATTTTATGTGGGGACTCGTGTCACAGCAGGTGAAAAGGCTGAAGCAGTATTTTCGATGTTTTGCTTGTCTGACTGAGCCGTAGTGCAACAATCGCTAACAGCTTTGTGCCGCCCGGCCGCCTCAAAGGGCCGTCGTCGACGCCGGCGAGAAATCTCCTTCGCCCCCGACACTGGTCGACTGCCATGTCGCAGCGCTGAAGAAGGGTTAGGACTTCCTTTTGGAGTGTCTGTTTTCGACCCCCCCCCCCCCCCCCGCAGTGTCTACAGTCATGCAAAGAATTTGGTTAATGGTATGAATGTTGGGAGTTCATCATTCGTTCGACGATTGTCGCGGTGAGGTATAGGTGTGGTGTTTGACGTGCAGGTTTGGCTTGAAAGATCAATCCTGGCTGACGGTAACCTCAACTCGTTGCGACCAATAGTGAATAGAATAGACACAATGAGAACTCCTGTGAATTCTCACCTTGACGCACGACTTGGGCATAGCTTCCTTGCACTCGACGTTAACACTTGTCACCCGCCCACTGTTGTCCCGTTCTATATCGATTTCAGCGACAGCCGTGCCACTTTCTTGGCAATTCGTGCCGTAGAACACTTCTTGTCCTTCGACTGCGCACGCGCAGACTGTCATCAAAAGACAAGCCGCAAGAGGAAGTCTCACTGCCATCTTGTGTAGATTTTGACACGCGCGTAGTGAAAGGTGTATCTGAGGAATCGACTCGACGCTGCTGGTAAAATGACGGCCTCACAGCTTTGTACACTCAATGCTGGCGTTCTGTTGTGTGCGCTGCGCGGTGCGCGGTGCCACCGAAAACAGCGGTCTGCCTAGAACGCACCGCAGCTTGCAAACGAGTTTCACTTTGTCAAGAACAGAATCGCGCCGTGAGCGCGTATTCTGTGTGTGCAATAGAAGAGTGTACATACACATTCTGATTCTCCACTCACTGAGGGAAATCATCCTCTATACTAATCTCGCGATCTCTGTCTGTCTGTCTGTTTGTTTGTTTGTTTGTTTGTTTGTCTGTGAGCACGATAACTCTCGACAGCGGCGACGGATCCCGGACATCTATACACGAAAAGAGCCGCCTTCCGCAGGGGACCAGCTGGCCGAAGTTTGGTCTTTGGCCGCCGCCGAAATTCCGTCGAAATTCCGAAAATATCGTCTGCGCGGCACATTTATTGCGATAACTCTCGACTGTGGCGGTGGATCGCGACGAGCCGTGCCTCAACAGAACCGTCGTTCGACGCTGAGTAACGTCTCCTGCGTTTGGTTTTGGGCCGCCGCCGAAATTCGGTCGAAATTCCAAAAACATCGGTCGCTATTGATTTTTGCCGCGGCTACAGTACACCGTCCAAATAAGACGGGTCGAGATAGGCGTCTACGCACGCGCAATCGAACCAAGTTATAGGATCGTCTTACTGTAGCATTGCATTACCGACGCCGTCCACCCCAGCGGGGGATCGCCCGCTGTGTAGTGTACATCAGGTGCGCCTGTACAATAGGGGCGCCGCGGGCATTCTACATTGCAAGGATTGGGCCTAAATTGTTCTACCCGTGCAGTTGTTCTACTCGCCCAAGCGTGCAGTTGTTCTACTTTCTGTGCAGTTGTTCTACTCGGTTGTGCAGTTGTTCTACCATGCAGTGCAGTTGTTCTACTCCAGCGTGCAGTTGTTCTACCTATGTATTGGGCATACCTAATTCTACCAAATGGCAAGGCCATCATGTCACACGTGTCAAGTCAGATGAGTGAGTAACAAAGTAACAATTACCCATAGAACTCCACACATATTCCCACATTGAGCATAGAGGCCCTCTGCCATGGTTCTGCGCAATCGATCGTTGGCTGCTGGCCTTCTCAAGCCTATCGCGCATGGCCGATCGTCCGCAATCACTGTTCTGAAGTCCGAAGAGTTTCAGTTTCACCTTTTCTACGACTTACTATGCCACGTAAAATTTCAGAACTTAACTTATGGCGCCAGTATCAGTTTCGGACCAGTTTTTCAATTAACTGATTGTAGCTGAAACTAAAACCAGGGATAACCATAGAAACTGAAACTAGTTTTGACTCCTCCATCTATCTATGCCTGAGAGGCTGGGGTACATCACTGTATGGTAGTACACTCACTAGGCAGCAGAGCGTAATCCACATTGTACACTGCTCACCACATTAGAATGAAGGTTAAAAATATTCTGTCGTAGCAGATCAGTGTTTCTCATTCAACCTCTCAGCGTCTTCAAATGTCTCGGGCAACTTCCTTCCAACTGTCTCAGGCAGGAACAATGCCAGAGCACCGGCCGTCACAGAAAGCAAACCAAAGGTGGCGTCTGTTAGCTACATAGCTGAGGCTATTGTCCTGTAAACAGCAGCCCATATGTTTCCACTTTTGTCTGCCCAGATGAAGGCAGTAATTCACAACGATTGGCGGCGATAACTCCATTTATGATGGAGGCAGGTACTGTTGTCCAGACAGAATGACAATGGTAGGGTATTTTGTGACAATAATACAAAACAAACATCGCAAAACCCACATATTTGCCGATTGCGTTCACATATGGCCTGGAAACTCCCCTGGGACTCTGCAGGCAAAAGGAGGGGTGATTTGAAGAAAGGCCGCTGCAGTATTCAGCGCCCCTCCAAAGAACTGAGAGTAGCATACATATCAGGAGAAACGTCACAATCAGCCACCATCCGACTGGGTTGATCTTCTCGAGCAGGTCGTCGAGATTTGCTTTTTCTTTTGTGTTGTTGGCGTTCTCCTTCTGCGCAACACCCACGGCGCCATTGTTGCAGCAGGAAGTTAGTGCTAACTGCCAAGTGGCGAGCATCAGCTGCACAGCAAAAGTAAGCTAGGGCGCAAAAGTGATAAGCCTGTTGCAGTCTGTCTGCATTCCGCGGGGTCCCTTTCCACTGCAAACCCACTCAGTCCACGCGTCTTTCAACCGTCTTAAGAAGACACGCTAAGTGGCTCCAATCTGTTGACACATGACGCAAAACTGACAGCGACGTTGCGCCACACCACAGCAATATTAAGCGCTACAGACCAATTGTATGTAGGTAGATACGTGCTCTGCTTAATGGAATCATCGTCACGATGGCAAGCAAGAAACCTTGGAGCGTCAGCATTGGTGACTTGTAGTTGGCTCATCTAAACCCACCCCCACGCTTACATAACATGTTGCAAACTATGTCTGTCTGTCTGTCTGTCTAAGTTTTTATAGATGAACCGATCCGACACAGCCCGCAGGCCGTATTGTAATCCACCGCGGTGGGGCGGATCATCTGTAAAGAACCTCGACCAAGCCAGACGCGGCGCTGTCAGAGATGCTTATCAGCGTGATCGGTCAGTATGCAGGCAGCAGTCCCCCTCGATTGCTCAAGGGGCCCCTAGGGGCTTCCTCTGCCAGATTCTGAACACGAAGACGCCTTTGCGATAAGCACTGACCCGCCTTAGCGTGTAGTACACGTACGCTCTCCGGCATAGTGGCTGTGGAAAATGCTATCAAAGCGACTTTCGCAGCAGCAAATCCCATTGGGTCAGTCAGCGGGAATCGAACCGCCCTCCGCACGCGCCGCAAGGACGCGATTGGTCGTTTGGCCCGACGCGCTAACCGACTCGGCCACTTTGCCGCCGCCCGCGCCCGCGGACACAGCCGAGCCGAGCCGATCAGAACTATGTATCCAACCGCTTAACCTCGTATTGAAGCTACCCAGTTCGAAGGTTCAGGAGCGAATTCCTCTGAGAATCGTTTCGTATAGCGGAGTCAAATGTAACATCTGACGCAACAAACTAGTGTACGGTAGCACTCGGATTCACTGCATCTCGGACTGCAGCAGTTCCCGTTCCCTGGCGTACAGCATGGCGTCCATGACCGAAGGGAATTGGTGGGTCAGTTGGAAGTCGTGCCCGTAGAAATGCATGCCCTCCAAGATGGCGCGAACCGTGGCTGAACGGGGCGAACGAGGTCAGAAATGCAAGCCAAATGTGGAGCAATCCCATCCCTCCGCCCTCCACAGCTGGAGGTATCCGTCTCCCGATCACTCAATCTTCTTTCTCCTTTATGCTTTCTCCCTTTCGTAGACACCCCTTCCCCCTGAAGGCACAAATCCACTCCCCCTCCCAAAGCCTGCGATTCGATTCGATTCGGTGTGCCGCAATGATGCTTGTTGACTTGGCCATTCATTCGCTCTCATCGGGTTCAACTCACGATTCACGTGGGCCAGATAGACGTCCACACCAACTTCCTCAAGCTCCGATATAACCTGAGTATGTGAAACGCACCATCAGCTGTACACTAAACACTGTATTTACACACCAGTAGCAACAGACCTGCTTCAACATGTACTTTCCAGTGGCGTCAATCTGGCAGACCGCAGAGAAGTCCATGACCACTGCAGATGGGTAGCCTGGGGGCCTTAGCATAGGTACCATTGGAGCGCCCAAGCCGTTCTCCAGCTTGTCAGGTGTTTCAATTGACGCGCGCTTCTGCAACGTTTGACCTTGAAATTCGCGCGCCAAGGTGTCTCATCTGCAATCCCACTGAAGACAAGACACACCTGAAGCGATCTCTGTCGCTCCATGAACTTCTTGGCGTAAGCCATGTCCAAGTTGTAACAGTCGAAGAGACGCTCTCGAAACAGCTCGCTGTTGGCGAAAACCAGAGGGAACTCGAACTGGAAAATCACCACTCCGTCTACCTTCTTGGCCTGAAATGCGGATGCTTGAGCTTTCAAAACTACTTTGCAAATCGATTTAGCACACCCTCGAGAATCTCTTCAGCTGCTCGTAGAAAGGCCTGTGGCTCACCAAGCCAAGCGCGTTGGCGCGCGGCCTGCAATATGAATTCCTTTCTGATAATTGGGTTGACTTTCGAGTTTCCAATTGCGTCCTCTCAGACTACGGTATCCCACCTGTGCGAGCGGAAAGCCAGCGTTCCCAACGCAAAAAGCATGGACGCGGCGAGACCGTAGTCGACGTCAAGGGCGAGCGTGCTCACGCAAGAAACGATCCAGATCAGCTGAAGCAAAACGTGAGTAAGATGATGGTTTGAAAGCGAGTCGTTTCGCTGAGGCAGCTCAGTTCATGCGAATTAAGAGCTCTCATGTGCGTTGCGCGGTGAGTGTGTCGATTTCCAGCTAAAACCTGCATGGTACGCTGAGCGTTCTGAGCGCAAATACCCACCGCATCAGTTTTCGAAGCCGGCCACAGCTCCTTCAAGTCCGTCACGTGGAGGAACATTCCTTTCAGCGCCACAATAATAATCGCTGCTAGAACACACGTTGGCAGCGCGTAGAAGAGGGGGCCAATGAACAGAAGGACCAGGAGAATCACTCCACACGAGAAAACGGTTGCCAGCTGCAAAAAAAATATTGCAGCGAGGCCAGTTTTGGTTGAGAATTCATGAAATTTTTGCAATTATTACCAGGGTCTTCACTCCTGCGCCTTCATAGACCGCTGCGCGCGAGATCGAAGTGCCGCCAGGGAAACAACTGAGGAAGGAGACGATACACTCACTGATTCCAAGCGCGTAGAGCTCCTAAATAACTCCGTCTTCGAATACATAGTAGCAAAGGTTTGAAGAAGTCGCTTACATACTTTGTACCTGTCCAGGGTCGATTTTGTAGGCGTGTTTCCTAGCGAAGATTTTGCCCAATGAGACGTTGGTCACGAAGCAGACCAGCGCGATGGAGAAGGCGAAGCCCACAAGTCGGGGCATCAGCTCGAATCTGGGCGCGCTGAATTGAAACCTGAAAATGTCAAATTTAGTTGCGCGTCCAGGTGAGCTCCAGGGATGTGGCGGTTGTCCAGTTTGTACCAACCCAGTTGGCAGCGTGCCAACCACGTCAATTCCGAATCGTCCCTCAAAGTCGAATATCTTGGAGCAAGCTGTGCCGAGAATCACCTGATAATCATATGTCACAGTTGTCGTCGAGTCTTCATAACATTTGCCACTGATTGCTTACCACAATCAGCTCAGATGGAACTGGTACCGGCGAGTATTTCTTTACCCGTGGATTGACCACTTCCTTTAGTACGACTAGAGTGGCGATTGTAATAGCGGAGAGAAGCGCAGTATATGGCTTGATATTAATCGCGTCATTGAGAAAACCTTTGTAGACCTGTGAGTGAAATGAGGTTTATTGCCGTGCACTGATTAGACTACTCCTGTTTAAAAATGCGAGCTTACATAGTACAGCTTCCCAGGCCCGCTGATTGGCTGCTTTGGAATGCCCAAACTCTTGGGAATCTGAGAAGTCAGCACATGAAAGGCTGCCCCTGTCACAAAGCCCCTCACCAATTGGTCTGACATGAAGTGGGTCACGAAGTCCAATTTGAAAGCCGCCATTACCACCTGTCAACAAACTTTGGTTTAGTTATCCACAGGGTTTTTGGCACTCCTCCCCTCCAAAAGGGAGGAGTGCTATAGTGATGGTGCGGATTCTGTGTAAATTGGAACGCTCATAAGTCGGGCTAGAGTTGGCCAATCGAGTCAAATTTTTTTTATTCGATAGGTCTCTGGATGGCGCAGGGTGGATCGAAGGTCTTGACTTCCGTCCGGGACCCGATTTTTGGCAAGTTGCCAAAAACCCGGTTTTTGGCCTCTGACGAACTTTGGAGCGCTAGAATAGTGTTCCGGTAGAACGGAGCGAGACGAGCTTTGGGCCGAATATGTAAAAGGCATTGGGCTATCCGATGGTAGGGACGCCGTCGGACTGGGTCCCGGTCTGCCCGGGCTGGGTAGCAAAAACCGGGTTTTTCGACCCAAAAGTAGGGTTCGATCTCCCGCTCGGCATTTTTGTGTTATACAATGTAATATGTTATACATTGTCTCGATTTGAAGAACTCGGATAGCCTCATCCCGAATCGTCGTCAGAATCCCAGTCGGATGTCGTACGGGCCGGGAAAAATTACCCAAAGTTGGGTTCCGGGTCTCCGGGCAAAACTTCGGGCAAGCGTAACTTTCGGTAGGGCGCTCAGATCGCGACGGGACAAAGACCATTCGATAGCACCCGGCGAGCTCTACAACTTTGTAGTAGATCACTTTTTCCGGAGTGGCCGAATTTGTGATGAAAATTTCAACAAGCTCCGGTATTAAAAACTTGAGTTTGTATTCTGACTGACATTGCAAAGAGTTGCGTTCTTTCTGCAGAGAGTGCGAGAGCTCATCGCCCGCATACTCCGCTTCATGAGCCCCCGCTTCGCAAGAGAGTATTGCATAGCAATATTGATTTCGCCCGCGATTTGGCTTTTAGAGCAAGAACATCCCTCTTTCAAGCAACTCTTTTAAAAAAAGTGACAAAAAGTTGTGAAAGTTTTGGCAAACACTTGACAGAGCACAAAAGAGCACACTACGAGCAATCAAACCGTGTCGCACTTCTGCATGTTGCAAAGAGCAATCTTAGTGTTAAAATCTCGAGAATGGCGTTTTCTGCGGTGCGTGCTTGGTTATTGAAAAATTTATTGCTGCCGCATGAAAGAGCACGCCGAGAGCTTTCACCTGACGTGTCGATTGCGGCTCTACGACGCAAGACGAGCGAGTTAGAGCAGCTTTGTGCTTTTGCACTTTCGAGTTACTGTAACTCGCGAAATTCAAACTTTTGAGTCTCGACCAATGGGAGAACGAATGATCATTGAGTCGAGAGCTATCCAATAAGCTCGAGATCGTCTCTCTACGACGCAAGTTGAGTGAGTTAGAGCGAGCTAAGCGTCAAAATCCCGAGAATGGCGTTTTCCGCGGTGCGCGTTTGCGTAATTGAGCAAACTTTTGTAGCCGCATAAAAGAACACGTCGAGCGCTTTCACCTGGCGTCTCGATTGCCACTCTACGACGTAAGACGAGCGAGTTAGAGCCGTTTTGTGCTTTTGCACCTTCGAGTTACTGTAACTCGCAAAATTCAAACTTTTGAGCTTCGACCAATGGGAGAACAAATGATCAGTGAGTCGGAAGCTATCTAAAAAGCTCGAGATCGTCTCTCTAGGATGCAAGTTGAGCGCGTTAGAGCGATTTTTGCGTCAAAATGCCGAGAATGGCGTTTTCCGCGGTGCGTGTTTGCGTAATTGAAAAACACTTTTACAGACGCATGAAAGAACACGTCGAGAGCTTTCACCTGACGTGTCGATTGCCGCTCTACGACGTAACACGAGCGAGTTAGAGCCGTTTTGCGTTTTGACCTTCGGGTTACTGTAGCGCGCGCAATTCAAATTTTTGAATTTCGAAACCTCTTAGCTGAATGATCAGTGAGTCGAGACCTATCCGTAGAGCCCAAGATCTCCGCTCTACGACTTTCCAACGCCGAGATCTGAGAGCGTGACGCACGGACGCACGGACGCACGGACGCACGCACGCACGCACGCCGAGCTCTCCTATGGTGTCGCCCGCCTGAGGGCGGGCGAAAAAACCCAGGTTTTGGGTTCAAATTCAAAAGTTCTGCCATTCCCATTTTTTGCTGCGCTGATCGATTTCGACGACATTCGCAGGGTTTTTGAGGCTTAGCAATACTTTTACTGTGGCAAAGTTTCAACTTTGGACGACGCCAATTTTTGGGCAAAATTTCAATTTTTCCAACAAATTTTCGGTATTTCGGTGCAAAGTGGGGTCAGTTGAGATATTTCGGTGTCAGTTGGACTTTCACGTGATAGAGCATCAAAAGATACGTTGTTTTTGTTATAAGCACTTTTTTCGTCCGACGTGTATTTTGGCGGGAAAGTTGAATTCAAAATTTTGGGTGCCGGATTTGTCCGGGGCACCTACCGTGTACGTACTCGATTCCGGCTTTTCGGTGATGCTGATCACGAATTTGGCGTTGTCTTTTCGTTTTCAGATGTGTGGGACCATTTTTGAAGAATTTGCTTGCCACCATACTTGCCCTCAAGTGAAAAACCTGGTTATGTCAGTTCTGCCGAAGCTAGGTGTGCTGTATGTCAAATGTGGGGTATTGGAGGGTCACAATTCCAAATTTGCTATTATTTTGCGATCAGAATGGTCAGTAAGTCTCACTGACATGTCTCGTTGATCAATGGGCAGCATGATTCAACTCCCAAAATTCTTCTGAAAGAGGGGAGGAGTGCCCTGAGGGGCTCTGCCCCCGTCTACTAATCTTGTTATTTTAAAGTGACTGGTCGGGAACTCGAATAACTTCGGCACCGGTGCATCGATTTAGATGAAACTTGAACCAACTTAAGTTCCATATGTAGGAAAACTCGTGCTAAATTTTTACTAAATTGGCCACGCGTAGCGATTACGCGGGCGCGGTAACAAAGGCCTACTTTTTCGGGCCTTTTGAGAAGGCGTCCGTCCTCGTGGTGGTCCTCCAGCACCATCTGAGCAAGTTCGCAGGAAATTGACAATTCCATTGCTGTCATTCAGTAGAATGGAGCAAAAACTGTGCATTAAATAGAGTTAAACCTGTAATCATTATGCATAATAACAATGGAATTGTCAATTTCCTGCGAACTTGCTCAGATGGTGCTGGAGGACCACCACGAGGACGGACGCCTTCTCGAAAGGCCCGAAACAAGCCGTGTGTGTAAAAAGTTCAACCTATACTTTGTGTCTGTCAAATCTTGGTGAACAGTGTAGTGAATTTCATTCGCATAATTAGCCGTATCTAGAGAAGGTATCTTGAAAACGTGTACCACAATTCAAATGCAGCTATTACCACGATACGGTTGTCTGTACAACTGATCTAATGCTCAGTGATATCGCCGCGTTCGCTATGTGGTATCGGCATGATACGACGCCGTTCATCTGAAGTTTTATACCTATGGGAATATGCCACATCGAGCAAAAAAACTTGCCAACTGTTTGGTGTAGTCGTTCTCTGCCAGGAATTTCGTTTGGTGTACGTATTTCTGTGTTATGACGCTTTTCTCAATTTGTAGAATTTTGGTAAATTGTGGCGTATTTCTATAGAATTCCACAATTGGAAACAATTTCTTTTGTGTGCAAATTACCCGCGGTCTATGCTCTTTCCATTTCTGAAGAAATCTCGCCGCTAGTCCATCAGGCGACAAAGTCGATTTTCGACATTTTTATATTTTAATGTTAATATCTCTAAATTGCAATAATTCAAAGCTGTAGAACCAAGTCACAAATTCTTATTGGCTTACGACCTTTCAATTTCTGCATTCACATTCTTCAATAAATGACGTTCTATGTTTGCCAATTTATGGAATTTGGACAAATAATCACGTATTTCTATTAAATTCCATTTTGCAAAAAATTTCTCTTGCGTTACAAATTATCCGCAGTCTATACTCTTTCCATTTCTGAAGAAATTTTGCTGCTATTTCATCAGGTGAAAAAGTCGATTTTCGTCATTTCTATATTTTGATTGAAAATATCTCGAAATTTCAATTTTTCAAAACTGAAAAACTATGTCACAAATTCTTATTGGCTTACGACCTTTCAATTTCTACATTCACATTCTTCAATAAATGACGTTCTATGTTTGCCAATTTATGGAATTTGGACAAATAATCACGTATTTCTATTAAATTCCATTTTTGCAAAAAATTTCTCTTGCGTTACAAATTATCCGCAGTCTATACTCTTTCCATTTCTGAAGAAATTTCGCCGCTATTTCATTAGGTGAAAAAGTCGATTTTCGACATTTCTATATTTTGATTGAAAATATCTCGAAATTTCAATTTTTCAAAACTGAAAAACTATGTCACAAATTCTTATTGGCTTACGACCTTTCAATTTCTGCGTTCACATTCGTCAATAAACGACGTTCTATTTTTTGTCAATTTATGAAATTTGGACAAACAATTGCGTATTTCTATCAAATTCTACATTGACAAAAAATTTACTTTGTGTTACAAATTATCAGCGGTCCGTACTCTTTCCATTTCTGAAGAAATTTCGCGGCTAGCTCATCAGGTAAAAAAGTCGATTTTCGACATTTTTGAATTTTAAGTGTGAATATCTCGAAAATGCGAAATTAGCAACAGAAACGGACATTGGATCCATACTCAGCGACCTTGGCTCTACTTAACCACATATGCCACATGTGTTACTTCGGTGCCACGGACGGACACACAGACATTGTCATCCGTATATATACACCTCGCCGCGCTGAGGCGCGGCGAAAAAAGTAGGCCTTTGTTACCGCGCCCGCGTAATCGCTACGCGTGGCCAATTTACGTAAACCAGGCAAGTCGTCCGGGGGACGCAGTATACTCCACAAATTTCAACTCCTACGCATAGTGACTCCTATGATGATTTGGCCTGTTGACGTATCGGAGTGCAAAACGAATGCCGAAATCGGAGTTAGCGCCCCCGAAAACCCCGGAATCGACATACAACACCCCTAACTTCCTATGGACTCCAGGAACCGAAATTTTTCACTTGGAGTACGGTAGCATGCAAATTCGTCATAGGTATGTCCAAACATCATCTAAACACTGAACGGATGCCAAATTCGTAATCAGCGCCCCCGAAAACCCGGAAATCGAGTATAATATCGCAGAAGTTGATTTGACACCCACAATTCAAACGGACGCGGTAGGGATACTGTAGCTTCGAAAAATTTTTCAAAACACTTTTCTAGACCAGATTTAAGCGTAGAATCGTTTGAAACTACTTTTGAAACGATTCGGCAACGCATTCGAGCACTACAGACGCTGAAACGCGAAAAGCGCAAAATTCAACCCCGGAGTCGAAAAAGTCGCAGTGTAAGAAAGTTTTTTGTGTTTCAACCGATTTTTTCTGTTCATGGCTCATTCGATAGAGGACATCTGGGAAGGAGCAACAAGAGTGGTCTCGCCGCTCTAGCTGCTACCTAGATCGCACAGCAGCCCGTCAAAGTTGACCCGGGGCCAAAATTCGCGAATTTTTCAAATTTGGCGCCAAAATGGGTCCCGCAGCGATCCAATTCATTTCTTCCACCTTCGGCCCTATCGAGTACTACAACATATCAAAAGATAGTATATACCATTATATGCAACTTTTTCGAGTTCTACCTTGCCTAATGCGTTTTTCAGTAGTTTGAAAAAATAAATTTTTGAATTTCCCGCCAACTGGGTCCCGGAGCGTGACCCCGTTTGTCGTGCAGGTTGCCCACCTACTAGGCCTACCCAACGCAAAAGACCGTTTGGAAATCGGACGCTTCACGCGCGAACGCCGTTGACTCAAACTTTCTGCGTTTCGCGCACAAACGCTATATACTCCACACTTTTTTCGCCCGGCCTCAGCCGGGCGAACCCCTACGAGAGCTTATCGTCCGTGCGTGCGTCCGTTCGTTCGTCCGTCACGCTCTCATATCTCGGCGTTGGTAAGTCGTAGGAAGGCGATCTTGGGCTTTATGGATAGGTCTCGACTTACTGAGAATTGCGCTAAGAGGTTTCGAAATTCAAAAGTTTGAATTGCGCGCGCTACAGTAACCCGAAGGTTCAAAGTGAAAACGGCTATTACTCGCTCGTCTTACGTGGTAGAGCGGCGCGCGATAGGTCAACTGAAAGGTCTCGACGTGCGCTTTCGTTTGGCATTAAAACTTTTGTTAATTACGCAAACACGCAACACGAAAAGCGCCATTCTCGCGTTTTTAAGGCAGAAATCGCTCTAACTCGCTCAGCGTGCGTCGTAGGGAGACGATCTTGGGTTGGTTGGATAGCTCCCGACTCACTGATCATTTGTGCTTCTATTGGTCGAAACTCAAAAGTTTGAATTTCTGGAGCTACAGTAACCCAAAGGTTTAAAACGCAAAACTTATCTAACTCGCTCGTCTTGCGTCATAGAGAGACGATCTTGAGTTCGTTGAATAGATTTCGGCACACTGATAATTCCGTTAAGAGAAGTCGAAATTCAAAAGTTTGAATTGCGCGCGCTACAGTAACCCGAGGGTCCAAAAACACAAAACGGCTCTAACACACTCGTCTTATGTCGTAGAGCGGCGTGCGATAGGTCAACTAAAAGGTCTCGACGTGCTCTTTCACTTGGCGTAAAAATTTTGTTAATTACGCAAACACGCACCACGAAAAGCGACATTCTCGCGTTTTTTGCGTAGAAATCGCTCTAACTCGTTCAGCGCGCGTCGTAGAGAGACGATCTTGAGTTGCTGGATAGATCTTGACTCACAGATCATTTGTTCTTCTATTGGTCGAAACTCAAATGTTTGAATATCGCGAGCTACAGTAACCCAAAGGTTCAAACAGCAAATGGGCCCTAACTCGCTCGTCTTACGTTGTAGAGCGGCATTCGTTCGACCGTTTGAAAGCTTACGTTGAGGCAGTTGTTGAACGGTCATTCCTAAAGAAATACTTTTGTTTTTTTAAACCCTTGTCTTACGAACAACTTTGTCTGCTAAAAAAATTAATCCCGGGCGATCCCAATGTTGCCTTGCAACAACCGCTCAGAAATGCGTGTGTCTTGCTTAAAAAATTAATCCCGGGCGATCCCAATGTTGCCCTGCAAGAACCCCTCAGAAAGGAGCGTGTCAAAAGTAGCCCATGAATAGTGGACTCCGGGCGGGCGCGCGTCATATCGGAAAGGCTTCGAAATACTTTACAAAAGTATCCACTCTTTTACTCTTCCACTTTAAAACACTCACAAACCACTCTGTATTAATAAAACAACTCAACTTTTTTAAAACAGCTTGTTTG